>JAULBZ010000396.1:0-32116 GCA_032360805.1 Neoturris breviconis
TTTATGATGCACCATCAAAAGCTGTTCAACAAAAGTCTTGTGGTAAGTTTAACTTTCTGTTGGAAGATGAAAAATTGATTTTTATAGCTGGTCTTTACTGCATACCATACAGTCATTCTTTTGTCTTTTTCACATTTGTAGAAGGTAATGACAGCTTTAATCTTAAAGGCCGTTTTCCATTAGCGTAGAATTCCGCGCGGAATCTAAATGGACGTCAATTTCTACCAATGGAATGTCTTCATTTGCATTCCGCGCGGTATTTTACGCTATCCAGCTTTAAATTTACTTTCTCTTTCTTATTTTTAACTTCACAACCGCCTTGAATATCAATATTAAAGAAAAATGTATGTGTAATAAGATTGGATCTGTTAGGTGACGTCGCTTTTAACCAATGTAATGGCTTCATTTAAAATTTGCGAGAATGAAAAGTTGTTGCAAAATGATCCTAGATAAAATATAGGAAAATTTGGAGATTAAATCTTAATTAGAGCATCTCAATCTTATTCCCCCTCCCAGAAAAAATTGGGCTAAGAGTGAAAGTGTTGAGAATGTCTATGAAGGTTGATCTGCACTAGTGGAAAAATTTGCTACGGAAGACACATGATTGTGAAATCAATTTCAATCATTGGAATGTCTTCTTTTGGTTTTTGCAGCGAAGTTTTTGCCTTGTGGATATCAACCATGCTACTGGAAGAATTGGGGACATAATTCCTACATCCTATGTTTAAACGATTATTTAATTTTTTTTTTGTGACTGAAATCTTACGCGTAAAACCTTTCTTATAGACATCCGTGGAGTAACAGATATGGTCTTCTTATTGGATGGATCAACTTCAATTACTCCCAGCATGTTTCAACAAATGAAAAACTTTGTTTATGCTGCTCTCACTGGTTACGACTTATCACCTTTAACAACACGTGCATCACTTGCTGTGTATGGTAGTGCTTTTACATTATCTCAAGACTTAACACCTTCACGGAAAACATTATATTCAACTCTGAACTCTATGCAACCAGTGGGTGGTGTTCGACAAATGGGAATGGCATTAAATGCTGTGTATCAAAGGATATTCTCTTCAAATATACGCCAAGCGGGACGAGTTATTGTTTTGTTTACAGCTGGACCTGATGACATCGCAGGATCACAAATCATGCAACAAGCTATACAAAAATTATCCACAGTTGGGGTTGAAATTGCTATTGTTGCTATTGGAAACAATGTAAACATAGGTCAACTGCAGAATGTGGTGTCCAGACCTTCTAATTTGTTCTTTGTTTCTGAAATATATGACCTACCAGATTTTATACATGATATATTGGTGTTGAGTGTTTCACAAAATGGTGAGTTATTTTATCATTGCATGAGAGATTTTTGAGCATCAGACTTCAAAAAGTGCTCCTCTACAGTAATTATTTTGAGCAATGCCTTGATTGAACTACAATTTGATTGTTTCAATATATTATATTAATCCCGGCACATCACATCGGGTCAGCGTCAGTTTCGATGTTGATCTGAAGTTGTGTGTTGTAGGCGTCTCTAACAAATCTCAAGATTAATATGGAACATCACAGCTGAAATCTGCACTCAAGAAATACTTTTTCACAAGTGCAGGGCTCGAAATAACAGCCGGTCATCACTGTGGAGGAGAGATTTTTCAGGGTGTCTGCTTAAAGGAAGTAAGGGTCTGTTTACATCTACTGTATTTGTGTAAGCATTAAAGCATAATGTCCTATCTCTTAATTTCTAGAACGCGCAGGACTTTGCAATCCATCACTGTATTACAACTTTGCAAACACTTCCAGTGGTTTTGTACCTGATGAATCGGGATCTAGTAACCATGGTAATTTGCGAGATGGCGTACGAGTAAATGAGAATTACAAATGTGGCAGAGGTGCTGAATTTAGAAATGGACATATTGAAATTGATGGGAAGACATTCAAAGGTATTATTATTGTCCATAAGTAGAACTTAGAACTTAATTCACTAACTTCATTCTCAGGGCTTTTACCCTTCTCGAAAAGGCAAGAAGCCCTGGGAACGAGGTACAAGTAATATGCACTTCTTCACAGTTGATATTCATCTATATTAAATCAAAATATAAACGTTTGTGAAGTGTGGATGCCGTGTTTGTAAACGAAATTTTCAGCATATTAAAAGTAAGAGTGTGACGAACGCTGGATAGACCTAATCACAAATATATGAAAACGAGGCGTTGGCTGCTCAAAGTAGAAACTTGTTGTAATGTAATTCAGTTACCACACAAAAAGGAAGTTATTGCATTACCAAAAACGTTCTGCTTTGAGTAGCCAACACCTCGTTCTCGTGTATTTTATCAGCGAAGAAAGTTGTTGTTTCCTTGTAAACAATCATTTTCTTAACTTTGAATAGCAGATAAGAACAAATAATCACTGCGGAGGAAGATTTTTAAGAATAGCCTCTGGCTAAAAAACCTGGAGCTATTCTCAAAAATCTCTTCTCTTCAGTGATTATTCGTACTTGAATGAATTCTTGTTACTGAATAACCAATAAAACTCCGCATCAAACCTATGTATTATGGCAATAGACAATTTATATCACTAATTCACGGATAACTTGTGAGTCCGTCTTGTTGCTGTAGAATGTAGAATGGATTTTGAGAATATCTTTGTGCTAAGCTATGCTCAAAAATCACTCTTCCACGGTGATGGTATTATGCTCTTTTTTTAAGCGCTCCAATAATTACGTTTCAGTTTGTGTCAAACAAATAATTTCTATTCATAGGCAAGCCTTCAAAAGGTGTAACCATAGCAACATGGGTGTGGCTAGAAGATCTCAAAGAGCCAACTCAACAGTTATTTGTTACGATTGACCCTGGATGGAAAAACCCTAGATATAAGTCGGTTTATGATTTTGGCATCGCTGTTAATGGCGCAATTCAATTTTCACACAGAAATGTTTTTGGTAGAAGAACAACCCCTGTCATTAAAGCGAAAGTTTGGACTCATGTGGCTGTAACTTATGACCTTCAGTCAGATACAGCTCATGTTTTTGTTAATGGTAATGATGTCACAACTTTTACTAGAGTTGATAAAAGAAGATCTGAAAAACTTAGTCAAAATTGGGAAGAAGTGACGTCAATTGGAAAGTTTGTTTATACTCCGAATCGAGTTCGGTACTTACGTGGACGAGTTGATGAGTATTATGTTTATCCATGTGCTTTAGCTATTGGACAAGTAAATAAGTTGAAGGATAAAGCATGTGAAGAGAGTAAGTTGAACTACTCAAACCTGATATCACCCGTGGAGAAGTGTTTGTTGGGAATAGTTTTCGACTGTGAACTATGCCAGAAACAACTTCTCCACAGTTATTGTCAGGCTTACCGTTCTGGGTTACTTGATTGACGAGGTTTTAGCATATTGTAATCCTAAATATTGATCTTGGAGCTATGCTCAAAAAGCACTCTTCCACAGTGATTATTAGCTTTTACTTTGAAGCTGGACAATGATTTTTATGAAAAATCAATAGACCTATTCACAAAGGAGGCATTGGCTGCTTAAAGTAGAACTTGTTCTAATTTGAGCAGCCAGTATCTCGTTTTTATGTATTTGTGTATATATCTATTGCCGGATTATGTTTTTCTGACATGTTTACCACCTAAAATATGTATTTATGTTCTTTAATATTACCTTTTTATATTTTAGAACCAACCGCATGTGCAACGGTAAAATGTGAATTTTATGCTGATTGCCAAATTAATTCACAGGGTGGTGCATTTTGTGTTTGTCCATCTACTTGCGATAAACAACCAAAACAAACGATTTGTGGTAATGATGGTCAAACGTACCTAAATGAATGTAATATGAAAAAGATTTCATGTGAGAATAAAAGACTGGTGACAAAGTCTTACGATGGTGGTTGTGGTAAGTTGTGTAAGATCTTTCAATAGAGGGGGCAAATACTTGTTCAAAACCTGCAGTAAAGACGCTAGAACAACGTCATTCGACGTTATTGTAGCGTCTTTACTGAAGACTTTGAACAGGTTTTCATGGTAGAACTTGCTACTATGCAATAACTTTCTTTTTGCGCATGTTATTGCATTGCAACAGGTTCTACTTTGAGCAACCAACCATCATTTTGGTTATCTTGTAATAAGGTGTATTCACAGGTTGAAAAATCACTGATTATCGTCTAGAATATCTCTATTCTGTATTGTTATATGGGAATACACAGTTCAGGATATCTGAGATATACATGAGATATGCGGCAGTATTTCCACAGTGTCGTTAAACTATGAGTCCTCTTTTATCCACATTCACTCTTTTGTGACCTTCGACCGTGTTTGTTATATTTTAACTGTCATTTTAAGAATTGCGAAGCGTAGGTGAACCATTGTGTTTGCAATCGATAAACAGTGGCTACCCATATTTCCTTCAGTGGATGTAGTGACTACTTTAATCACTACCTCCTTCTTCATCTCCATGTATCATGTCTACTTTTCTTTTTAGAATATAATATATTCTTTGGTGGTAAGTCTTATCAAGCAATTCAACATCCTGATATTCGATTTGAGTCAAGATTTGAATTTTCTATTCGACCGGAAACCGATAATGGAATATTATTTTACGCTGCTGACAGAAAACGTGCTGCTGGTTTTGATTTCGTTGTTGTTTCATTGGTTGATGGATATGTAGACTTTAAGTAAGTGTTTTAAAATACTCCAACCTTGTGTACATAAAAATACAACAATATCCTGAGCAAAATTAATTCCATACTTTCCACTACCGAATACGGTCCCATATATTTCAATATATAGACTGTGTATTACCATATATGGCAATACACAGTCCAAATATGGGAATAAATTGGACCGTATTCGGTAGTCTTTCACGCTGTGCTGTTTTACTCATACATTTATTTATGAAGTATACATCAACTTTTACAATTGAGGCTGTGTGTACAAGATTGCTTTTTATGCTGTTCAAGCAGGGGAAAACTGATCATCAACTTTTACAATTGAGGCTGTATGTACATGATTGCTTTTTATGCTGTTCAAGCAGGGGCAAACTGATCCAATATTTCATCCAACGTATTTGTTTAATGTTGGATGAAATGTTGGACGAATTTTCTATGAAATTGTGTTCAAATCCATCCAACACCCAAATTTTGTTGGGTGACAGCATAAAACGTTAGATGAATTATATTACCTTAATTTGTTGTCGTGTATTCTGACTTTCTTAAGCTCATCTCGTTAATGTTTACTTACAGGTTTGATAACGGTAAAGGACACGCTCATATCCGTTCCAGTGAACAAGTCTCTCTCAATCAGTGGAATAGTATCATTGCTTCACGATCTGGACAAGATGGGATGGTGATAGTTAATGGAGGTGCACCTAAGAGGAAGAGCTCACCTGGAACATTAAAACAACTAAATGTTGAAAATATTAGTTTCTTAGGAGCATTAGGAAGGAGTCCACGACCGAAGTAAGTTTTTAGGTTGATTTCCACGAGTCAAAAATTCGCCATGATAGCCAAGCCAAAAGAAGACATTCCATTGGTAATAATCGTTGTTACACATGGTGTGACATCAATTTCTACCAATAAAATGTCTTATTTTAATATTTACATAAAGAGTTGCGAAGCGTGGGTGAACCACTGTGTTTGTGAATATTATGGACACATGACATTAATTTGATAGATTGTATAAATAAATGTAAAGGCAGATTTCCACTAGGTGAACACGTTCCCACGAATTTTAGATGAAACCAAACCAATGTAATCGCTTCATTTAGAATTCGTGCGAACGAATTCGCCTAGTGGAAATCCGCATTAAATCTGAAAAACTAATTTAAACTAGTGTTGCACGCTTTTTTGTTATAAGAATGCTTCAATTTTACTCCAGGCTCATTGTGCTTTTTTCATGGATAATGAGGCTCGATTGTAGCTACTTATAACGTTCTTTTTTCTCAACGGCAAACAAAATCTTTAATTTCGAATTTATCAATAAATCGAACATATTCCATAACAAATTTTACGATAATTTAAAAGACGATATTAATTGTGCATTGATTAAAAGTTGAATGTTCTTTTTTTCGAAAGAGTTGAAATTTATTGTTCTTGTGTTTCTTCAAGCAATTTAGATGTTTTTAGGATGTATTTTTTGTTTTTTTACCATTTCTGAGCCTGAATATTCTTATAAACGAGGTTCTTAAAAAAACAAATGTGTATCATTAGTATTTTAAGGTTAAAACATGTAACATGGCAGATAAAATATATCAAACATGTTTCAATTTTCCTTTTATAATTTTACTGATTAATAACGAACCACCCTTTAAAATTATTGCTTGAACCAATAAGATCGTTCAAATCGAGGGACACTTCTTCCAGGTAGATATATAATTCATGTTAATATCTCCCTTACAATTAAAGAGTCACAGTGGAGGAGACTTCCCGACCAAACACAAAACTTTGAAACGATTATTCAAGAAAAGATGTTAAACTTATTTGATAAAAAATGCGAACAGAACGGACACAACTTTAACTCGGTGTAATATGTATATTTGTTAAGTCATAGGTTCCTCCTTTATTACTGTCCAAGCTCTGTAAATATGGTCCACAAGTGATATTTGGCTGTCACTTCCAAGCTTGAATAATACCTTTGTATCCAATATTCTCTGCTCATCTTTTAGTGATATCCAATATGGTGGTTCATCGCTTGGTTATCAAGGCTCTATAAGAAAGTTCTCAATTAACAACAACGAAATAAATCTTCGTTTCCCTGGACCAAATGTTAGATATCAAGTAAATATTTTACAAGGTATTACTCCATGTACGAAAACACCATGTTTAAATGGCGCTACTTGCATAGCAACAAGTGCTCGATCGTATCAATGTAAATGTCCAGCTGGTTACCAAGGAACTCGCTGTGATAGAAGAGGTATATACACTTCTGTTGATTTGTATTATCAGCTTCCAGTGCTTAAAATAAGAGCAAATAATCACTGTGGAGAAGGGAGTTTAGAGATTAGCTTCAGGTTAAAAAGCCTAGATAATCTCAAAAATCGCTCCTCCACAGTGATTATATGTTCTTATTTAAAACACTGAATTTTGTATCTATGTAATATCAACGAACGAAGGGTGTAAAATCAACGATCTTGTTGTTGATTGGCTATTTCGATTAGAAGAAACGAATCAATAAGATCGCTTACTCAATACTTTAAATTTAACAATATTTTAAAGTTTGCGAAGTATAGTGCAACCACTGTGTTCGCAAGCGAAAGAAAGGCAGAGGCAATCAGGCAAGAGACAATTGTGATCCCAGACAGAAGAAAGGCAAGGAAATTATGGATAGGTAAACCTATGCAAAGGCAAAGTAAGGCAAATACGGCTGGAGGCAAGCTGGTAAAAGGAACATAGACACTGGCACGGATGTCCTTTCCCATAGTTAATGGAGAAAATATAGTATTTTTAATAAATTTGTTATGATACAAGTTCTCAGTGACATTTTGCGAGACATGTAGTAATAAAGCTACGTTGATTGGTTATTTAGATATTATTGCCAATGGTATTCAACTACTGGTTTATTGAAGGCCACGATTCAATACTTTTCTCATACAATGATTCTCACTCAAGCCTGAATATAACTGCCAGGCATCGCTTGTGGAGGAGTTCTTTTTGATGTGAACACGATTGACAAGCAAACTTATTTTTCATACTTTTTAGTGTACACATTACCACAGATTCCTATCTACTTCAATGGACAATCTTCATTTATCGCATACAGACAAATGTTAGATGGATCACACCAGCACGATATTATCATACAATTCAGAAGTGAGAAAGCTAATGGATTGTTAATGTACGCACAGGGTCCGTCTGGTATACAAGATAATTTACTTGTTGCTTTAGAAAACAGAAAAGTTGTATGCAGGTTTGTTTAATTTTATTATGATAAACAACACACATACTATAATACCATCAGGACTCGATATATAAGAACAAATAATCTCCGTGGAGGAGTAATGTTTGAGCATTGCTTCAGGCTCAAAAACAAGTAGTGGGTGTTGTCAAATTTGCATGAAAACTATTTTGATTTGGATTTCTCGTGCTGAATTATTGTAAAGAAGAGTGTCTTCTTTTATAAAAAACCAAGCACAGGTCTTAGTGATCAAAGTTTCTGAATTTTTTAAAAAAATTAGTCAGTTGTCAATAGGCAGGTACATGTTATATACAAATAACATAAACTTAATCTTTCACAGGCTCTAGTACCGAGTTTTAAGAATGAAGTCATTAACTCTCCACTGATACTATTTACGCCTATTGTTCTCTCTTGGTCTATAATGGCCCCATACCTGTGAGTCTGCTAGCCTTTTGTCTCTGTTTCTAATGGCCTCTAACATATGGGTCTTTTGGCCTCCTGCCTATGGATCCATTGGCCGCTGCCTGGTCTTGGCTATAAAACACCTTTCACTTGCGAAAACTATAGTCTCCAACAATACAAACTTGGACGTATTGATATAGTAGCCTGAGATCTTATTTTAAAAGTTAAAGTTGGTAATTTGCAAAGGACCCTGGTTGTGATTCATTTTTATTTATTTATGGGATCCTGGGATCGATACGCGTAGTTAAAAACCATTGGTAATGTGAGTTCTTATACCTACCTAGAATGAGACTCGAGGGAGTGAATTGGGTAGAGGTGTGTGATGGTAGATGGTTAGCTTGGGTACTGTAAAAAGTACCCCGTTGGTCACTAGGATGCCCCTAAATCTTTTCCTGCTAACTATACCGCGCTGGTAAGAACTAAGGCTAGCTCGTCATACGTAAAGGAGATAAAATAGAACTATATTCATTGTTTAATTTCCATTCTTCTACATCCATTTTTAGCAAAGGACGTCGAAAATACGTCATTTAGTTGACGTCATTTCCACGTCACCCCTTTATATTGCTTCATTCAGACTTCTATTCACTTTTGTAAAACCTATATATTTTAGTTGGGATCTTGGAAGCGGAAAACGTACTATTAAAAGTCAAAAAAGATTTTCTATTGGATCTTGGGTAAATTTGAGAATTTCTCGTCACAACAAACGCATGGAGTTATATTTTAATCAAAGACGTGTGGCCATGGGTAACGCACCTGGTGAGAGTAGAATAGCAAATTTACATACAGTTATTTACCTTGGAGGAGCTGGTAAACTCATAAGTGGAAAAAGGTTAGTCTGTCTTTAAAGCTTTATCTAGCGGGCACACAACTTCTTATCAAATCAACGTCGTCGAAAAGGCGTCGTTTTGACGTCTGACGTCACGTTGATAAGACGTGTGCTAGTAGGGTATAGTTTATGCTATTATAGACTGTGGTGTAGTCGCTAGTAGGCGGAATCCAGAAGCCAAGAAGAAAATTGGTGAAAAGCGGAAAAATGGAATTAACGTACCGAAAACACAGGTTAAGTTGACGTCACTTAATTGCCATTCCTGCATCTGTTTTATATTATTTGAGGGATAATAATTCCAAAATGATAATGATTTTTCTATTTTTGGAGAGTGTAACCCCTTCAATACCAATAGTAAAGGAACACGAAGAATACGAAGTTAGATTTTAAAAAAAAAGAGTTCATCGTTTTATCACCGTCCGTATCTATGAGTTGCTTGATGGACTTTTATAGTATAGAGTTGGACACCAAGTCGAAGACGTTGTTTTAGTGTCTTTACTGCGGACTTTGAACAAGTCTTTACCCCAAAGATTTAAGCTGTAAAAGCTTAAAAGTTGATTTCCACTAGGCGAAAAATTCACTGCAAAAGTCAAAAGAAGACATTTTATTGGTAGAAATTGACGTCACACATCGCAATCCTCTGTACATTGATTCTATATATTTTTGTTTATTACAGACATGATGTATCAGTTAATACAGCTTTTAAAGGTTGCATTAGAAAGTTTCAAGTTGATGGAAATGACATGAAGTTTAGAATACCTGATCAACAAATTCTACAAAGTGTTCAAATGACGTCATGTGCTGGTAAGAATTATTTATAGATAATTGTATCTAAATATCTGAGCTTGCATTTAACGGTCGAAATAAGAGTAAATAATCACTATGGAGGAGAGATATTTGAGCAGCATAGCTTCGGACTTTGTAGAGAACACACAAAACTTTTATAGATTCATACTTTCTTGTTGTACTATCTAATTTAAATATCATCATCGTCATCAGGCTTAATAAATTGAATTATTTTTTTCGAAAATCGGAGGGAGCTCCCTCTTGATATAATAGGCAGGGGAGAGTACTTGATACAGATCAGAATATATGTAACTATTATTATAGAGGATCATTTGTTCCCGTAATAAGAGCGTATAAAATCAAGGGGGAGATTTCCCGTATGTTCGAAGAAATCTTCTTGCATAGAGCAAAAAAAATAGGGTTCTAATTAAGCGTATTTCGTTTACTGACAACATAGTGGTTCACCTACGCTTTGCAAATCTTTATATAACTACTGTAAACCTCGGACTATTAGCCCCTCTCCTCCCTCTCCGCGTATAAGCACACTAAAGCTTGGTCTCCAAGAAATAAATTTTGTTGAGCAACAGTTGTGCGACTGTTGTGCGATGTATTGGAAACCGGTGTCGTGCAACAAGTGTTGTAGAGATAGATTTCTTTCTATCTCTGCGACAAGCGCACAACTGTTGCACATCAATATCGCAAATTTATTTATCTAAGTTGAGCAACAGTCGCACAACAAGTGTTGCACAACTGTTTCTCAACAAAATTTCTTTATTGGAGACCAAGCTTAACACTCAAACTATCCAAATTATCTAATATTTTTTCTTTTCAGAATGTTACAAAAACATTGCATTATCTTTTGTTTTCGATACTTCAACATTTGTTGGTTCTGATGGTCTCGATAAAACGAAACAGTTCATCGTTTCGTCAGCTCAATACTACGATTTCGATGCAACGAAGATATCGGTAATCGATTTTGCGAAACAATCTATCGTTAGAATACCTTTCAATAGTGCAGAGACTATGGATAAATTTTCATCCCTTGTCGAGAATATTCCATATAGCAACCAGGCTGAACATCGTATTTCTGGAGGACTGGAACAAGCACGTGAACAACTTCAAAATATCCAAGCATCATCTAAATACGTCATTCTCATCACTGCATCAGATCCAAAAGAAGATTCACAAGCTGTCAAAAATATCAAAACGAGATTGGAACAAAATGGAGTCAAGATCTTTGTTCTTGGTGTCGGAAATAGTGTGACGTTACAAAGAATGTCACAACTTTCTACAAACGGTGACGTTTTTATGTCAGACAGTTATGACGACATAATTGGATATATTGTGAAGATTCGAGAAATTGTCTGCAAGAAATCCAAATGAAAAACAATAACAATTTTTATATAAATATAAATTAATTTTTATACCTTTTCTAACTTTTAGCTATTTTTTAATTTATTTAAATATATAGATCTTTCATCTAATTTTTTTTTGTATTTTCTATGTTACTGGTCACAGAGATTGTAAAAATCAGGCCCAGTGGGCAAATACTTGTGCAAAGTCCGCAGCAAAGACACTAGAACAACGTCAAACGTCAAATAAAACAGAAAAGAAAGAAAATGAATTTACAGCTAAAATTCAATTTACAAGTCTTCTGGGCGGGAAATGTCCGATTCATCAAAGAGAGGCAAATAGCCCTGGAAACAAGGTGGCGGGATATGTAAATTCTTAACCTAAATTGCGTTGTCATTTGTTAGAGCCACTGTACAGTAAGCGCTCCCTGGAAGTAAGCGCAAAAAGTGTTCTATGTGTCATTCATCGTACCTTTTTGTAAAAAAAATGTTTAAAACTCTAAAAATGCATATATTTTGATATCTCGCATTTTCATAAAAAAAATCTAAAAATTCCCGCTTTTTCATAAAAAAAATAGTAGCTGGCCAAAAATGTTGAAATTTTGATTCTGTCCCGCGTTTAAAACATCTAAAAAGTGATAAAACGTTTATTTCTCACACATTTTCATTAAAAATCTCTATAAATTCCGCCTCTTTTCGTACAAAAATGGTAAAATGGCAAAACTGTATCTCCCCAAAATTGTTTTTCTCAGCTATTGACCCCGGAGTTATACGGGATTTTAGAGTGTTTTATTAGCCTATCAGTAGAATTTCATCCGATTCTGGTAAGACTACGACGGCAGTCACACCAAAAGATATGATGTATATGGTGTGTTAGTAGCATTTCATATGAGCCATTCTCATATATTGTCAACAAAATCTTCTAAATAAATGAGTACTCTGGATAGTTTGTATATTGGATGACGATTAGTATGACAATGAATGAGAAACACTGACGATAATTGTGTCCTGGGTACAGAAGAATTCTAGAAAGGTGAACACAATCAGTCCCGTTCCCAAGGCTATTTGCCTCTCTTGGTAAATCGGATATTCATGTCGACATATTCAATATTCACAGAGACTATCGGCGCTGTGTTCGAGTATGGACCACAATAACGAAATACCAAATATCACTGTTTAAAGATTGACTTATACTAGGCAAAAACTTTGCTGCGGAAGCCAAAAGAAGACATTCCATTGGTAGAAATTGACTCACGTGATTCGTGACGTGTATTTCTACCAATATACCTAAACACAGGATTGGCAGTTCAAATTAAAAAAAACTTTTTTTACTGCATATATTTACAGGTCTAACGGTGGCCGCAGGCGATTAGGACCGCAAAGCTGGTGGTCTGTAATGACGGGTACAGGGGTGAAGTCCCTGTTTGGTATTATACATCATCTGGATGCCTAAAAACTGGATTCATGTGACTGAATACGTTCATAATGTAGTGTATCCCCGGCCTTACGCAACAAATTTTGAACTCCTCGATGTTTAACAGTAGAGCTGAGCATTGTATATGTAGTAGTTCAGTGACTCTATCAGGACCCATCATGCACCTTCTACGTTTGAAAAATGCGTTTCACTATATTCAACGGTATGTGCTTCACAGGTGATGCTAATGGCGTCATAAAGTTGTTTGAGTTGTAGTAAAAAATATATTTCTTTGCATGGAGGGGGAGGGGGGCGAAACCCAGGGCTCGGGCCTGTATCCCCAATGAAAAAATCATATTATCCAACAACCAATTTTATTCCCATGTACATTTACGTACATTTTTATTTTTTTATCCAAAAAAAGATAGGAAAAACAGGCCATTTCCAAAAAAAACCTTTAAAAAACAGGAGAAAAAACAGGATCAACCTCCAACAGCAGGAAAAAACCCAGAAAAACAGAATCACTCCCAACCTTGTGTTCTTTTGGCTTTCGCGGTTAATTTTTTTGCCTAATGGAATCAACCATAACGAAAACTTTTTGATTCATCAAGTGAGTTCAGAATTTGTTTCATGCCAAAACTTCAAAAACTACTCAACTGTGATTCGAATGCACACACTCACCCACAGGATTATTTTCTATTTTTTAAAAAGAAAATTACGATACGAGTACCGATGGAGTGTTGCAGTATCAATTTGTTACCATAGTAACACTGCTCAGTGAACATAACATAAAACGAATAGAAGTTTAAATAAGATTATTTTCTGTACTGTCTGTAGGAGAGTACTAACGATGGAAGCAGTATGTAGAAGCGTGGAAATATATCGAAGTAAACAAAGAAAAATGACTTCCTTAAAGGAAGAGCAGAGCGAAGAAAGACATATAGATGAAATTGATAAAACTACGGAAGACGAAAGTAAATTTAATTCAGCGTTATCAACATTACTTGCTGAAAATAACTGGAAGCTGGTTTCAACAAGAAGTGGTAAATACAAAGTCCAGTTTAAAAAATCTTTAAATTATAAACAGCGTGTGAATATATTAGAAATAGTATTAGAAGATATACGTGAACGATATTTTGATATGAAAGTTCAGTACCAAAGAATGAAAAGAAAATACAAACACAAAGATTTCAGAAGAAGAAAGCAAGGATCATAACAGGTGCTACTGTCATATGGAATATTTTTACCTAGCTTGATAACAGAGCATTTTGGACAGACTTTTCTTAAGGTTGTCGAAAAGATTTGCATTGGGAATATACCAAAACCGAGAAAGAAAAAAGAAAAGAAGACAAATAATTCGTACTGTGCTTCTCTCTCATATAGAATCCTTTTTTTTAGGTGAATTAATTAATGAATAAGTATCAGACCTTTCCGAAGTTTATCTGGTCAGCGCCCTTCTTGATAGCAGCGAGGAATATTCTCCTGAAATTAATTATTTGATATTAAAAGCATAGATATACGAATATATTCGTATATCTATGTTAAAAGGTACCATATCGTAAGAGAGGTTTGAGACTTCGTTACTTTTTAATAAGTCTTATTATTGCGTCGGTATCTTGTATGGCTTTGGTATTTTTAGTTGTCTAACTTTTCTTATTTTTACTTTACTTTTTGTAACTTTTTAGTTTTTTAGTTTTTTTAGTTTTATTGGTTATATGTATGCAGTGCCCCACTGAAAGTTTTTGTCGGTGGGGTATCAAGAGTCTTGTATTCGTCTCTTTATTTTGGTTTTGTCAATGTAAATCATATATATGCAAAAAAAATAATTAAAAAATCCTTTTTTATCTGGTTTGAATAACAGAGTTCATTTTTGGATTAACTTTGTTTTGTTGAATAGATTTGTATTCGAAACATTCATCGCGTTCAGAAACACTTTAGAAAGACTTCATATTGCGAATCAAGGGCCTGCCAAAGTTTCCTTTAGAATTAGAATTAAATTATCTAGCAACAAAGTCGAACACAATCTAAACAAATTTTCTCTAGCTAGCGTTTTTGTGAAAGAAATCATTATAAGAAATTTAACCAAATAATCACTGCGGAGAAGTATTTTTTGAGCACAGTTTCAGGCTTTGTAGTTCGACTTAGCAGGCAAAAACATGTTCAAAGTCCGCAATAAAGACGTAAGAACGACGCTCAAAAATTACTGTTTTACAGTGATTATTTGGTCTTATTTCGACCACTGAGAATACGATAATAAACGAAAAAAATTGAAGGTGTGTGACCATGCATAAAATAAAGAATACAAGTTCTGTACTATCCATCATCTGTCCGCAGATAACACAATTAAATACATACAATTCTAACAAATAAATATAGAAAAATATCTTGAAATGTTCATAAAAATCAATGCACCGCTATAAAACTCCAAAACTGCAGCCTGAATATAACTGGGGTAGAGGGTTTTTTGAGTACAGTTTTAAGCTAAGCTGAAAACTATACTAAAAACACTACTCTTCATGTGCTGTCAGGCAATATTAAGGCTTGACGAATAGATTATCTAGCATGGCTTAAAATAAGCGTAAATAGTATCTGCGAAGAGAACACTGGATCAATAATGTTGAAACTGATTGGTTAGTTCTTAACCCTATTCCGGTCAGACTTTTTTGAACATTTTAGGGCCGGGTTGGAAGGGGGGAGCCCCCCGCCCCGCCCCCTCCATAACTTCTGAACGACTAATAGTATAAGGATAAAACTTGGCAGGCTAATAGTGTATCACAAAAGCAACAAAATGGCGGCAATTTTTTTTTACTGACGTCAGCATTTTTCTAATGACGTCATCACAAAGATTTTGAAATAGCATATTTTGGCCAAAATCAGTATATTATTAGAACTTCGATTAAAAGAGTTCTAGAAAACAATTTTCCATTCTGTTTTCAGTTTTAAACAGGTATTTTGTGTTTTTTTTAACATAGTTTACAGGTTTTTAACAACTTTATTGCAATATACAAAATTTCGGAAAAATCGGGGGAAACAGATTAGTCATGTGATCAGAAACATCTCTTTCGTGATTATATGTAATCTGACTAAGTTTTATGTGCCAATCAAACAGAAGTTAATGATTTTCTCATATAGAAATAGGTGGTCTCAGGTTATGACTAATATTGTGTATCCTTTTAAGTAACGAAGCTGAAATTTTCGTAATCTGTGTCTTATAGATAGTTCCAAAAAGACCAAGGTTTAAAGAAGAAACCAATCAATAGCAAGAATTTTAACTTATCATCGTCCTTTACAAGTACTGTATGGAAGTCATTCAGCTGTTCCTACATAGTGAGGTTTGAACTCACACCACACTCCGATCCTGCTTGCTGCAGAACCGACGCTCTGACCTACTGTGCTATAAAGCACAATAAGTTAGGAGAATTCAGAGTGTGGTGAGTTCAAACGTCACTATGTTACAACTCACTATGTGGTAACATAAATGCCTGTGTCCCTTAGAGCCAGTGCTTAGATTAGTGCTGTAATCCTCACATGAAATTTCTGTATTATCAGCTGATCTACCAAACTATATATTAAAGTAATTTCCAATACTTTAGGTTAGATAACGTAAATATTCCCATACTCCAGGTCGTCACGTGACTTTTTAATAAATAAACAACCTACTTCCTAGGATTTCGTAATATATCTCTATCAGTTACAAAACCCTGGCAATGAGGTTTACACAACAACGTAGAATAATTTAACATATATTACCATCTTCCGTGTTCGAAATAAGAGCAAATAATCACTGTGGAGACGAACAAATAATCACTGTGGAGGAGTGATAAGTTGTTCTTATTTCCAGGAGTGAATCATACCCAGTGGACAAAAACGTGTTCAAAGTCGTTTGTTCCAGCGTCTTTACTGCTGACTATGAACAAGTTTTTACTTATTTTTGTACCTTTTTTAAGGTCGATTTCCACCAGGCAAAAAATGAAAGTCAAAAGACATTCCATCGGTAGAATTGGCGTCACGCATCATGTGACGTCAATTTCTACAAACGAAATATCTTCGTTTGGCATTCACAGAGTTAAGCACAGATTCTTACTGTAGTTTTCAGTGAACCATTCAGCTAGTTATTTTTTTGTTTGTAGTTTTTACACAATTTCTACCTCGTTAAACACTTCGAAAAATATTTACCGCCGCCCACGGGTTTTAAGGCTTTTCTGTGGTATACCGCAAATACTGCAAGCGGCGGGAAACTCGAGGGCGGTAAATTGTTTTAAATCTGTTGCTAAATGCTTTCGCAGCGAATTTTCTAATTGTTAGAGGAATTTAGTTTCCTAAGAAAAAAGTCAATTTAACTGACAAGAGGATTGATGCTAAAAGAAATGCACCTTAACCTTTCTGAAAATAAAGAACAGAATAAAGTTTTACTTGCGAACAAAAAGTATCTTCCATTTCAAGCAGCAGTTAAAACAGAAGCTAAAAAGTAGGCTTTCAAACTCACCAGCTTAAAAATACAAAATTAGGCTTCACCTGTGGAGGAGCATTTTTCTTTGCAGCTGAAAACTATGCTCTAAAAACACATCTGCACAGGTCATACCCAGCTGTTATTTTTTAATTCTTATACGTCGTAACGCTACCTAGTCAACTCAATAGACACGTGACCATTCCTTTCATCGTGTTCGTTGGTTCCACTATCATGTCTATGTCTTGGGAAGATACCATTCATACTATTAGATAGATCAGTTTTTTTACTTGGCGACTGATTTTGTGTTGAAAGTAACTTTTGTAGCTCTCTTCTTTTTTCTTTATATTTAACATACGTATATAATGCACCACCAACAGCATTTAAAGCAACCCCACCCACAGTGAGAACAGTAGCAGGCTGACCACCAAATGTAAAAAATCCAATCATGGTCGTTATAACTCCCTTGATAACTCCAACAAAACTAGAAAGAAATTTCATACGAAAATTCGATAATTTTGTACGATAATGATTGAAGATATTGCTCTTATAAGGGTTCCAACGAATAGCAAAGAACCTACTCAATTAAGATCGTGGACCCTTCCCAATGGGCAAAAACTTGTTTAAAGTCCGCAGTAAAGACGCTAGAACAACGTTTTCAACGTCTTTACTGTGAACTTTGAACAGGTTTTTTTCCACTGGGTTTATTATTCTTTAACTACTAACCAGCCGGCAAAAACCTGTTCAAAGTCAGCAAAATAATGTTAGAACAACGTTCAAAGAACCCTTGAGCCCTTGAGAACAAAAAAAATCAGAAATTTAAAAAAGCTAATGCCATTTTGGGAATCGTTTTCCTCAATAATTTCGGCACTCGAAATAATTCTAAATGTTATCTGCAAAGAAAAATACAGACTAAAAAGCCTGAAATGGTGTGGATTTCACAAAGGAGCAAATTATAATATATGCCAATGCTAAGTGCATTTTGTCAACAAGATTTCAAAGGATTGGTTCAGAAGAAACCAACGCGAAATCATTGACTCAGTAGTTACTTTCATAACATTAATTTACCTGGTAGTGAGAGCAGAATTTTTTGTTGCACAAAGGAATAGAGAGTAATTTAAAACACATCCCAATAATATATTCATGGTGAAATATGCCTATGAAGAAGAACAATAAAACTTAATATTACAATAGCCATGTAAATTGGTTAAACTAGATCAGCAGGAGTTTAAATTAATTATCGAAAAGAAAATTAAGAACACAGACTGAAAAGTGTAAATGCATACGAAAGGATGTTACTGCAAATGAATGTTATTCTTTGTACCTAGCTTTAAAAGATAATCATTTGTTATATAAGAGACTTTTTCGAAAAATCCAGTTGTCAGCAAAAGGGAATCTCCCTAAATGTTTACCAGCACGGCTTCTAAATTTCAAAATGGCGGCTTTTCTGTATCACAACAGAGCAAAATAATCATAAATTTTTTCTTACTAATCTAACTAAATAATGATTCTCAACACTACAACATTTTCAATGTCGTATAATATTGTGTGGATAAAAATTATACATAAACTTTCAAGATTTCATAACAAAAACATTCAAATTTAGCAAATGTTTGTATGCCATAGAAAAAGAAGAGACAAATAATGTTGTTTTAAACATGAAAACATGCTGTAAACTACAGAGAATGACACTTGTGGTCAATCCATCATTGCCATAAAAAGATTCAAAATATTTTAGAGCATGAGGGCATCGCCACACAATCACCATTTTGTTAGCAGTTTATTTTAATTTATGGCAGACGATTTAACACACTCTTTACACTCTTTTTCTCAGAGGTCTCAATTGGCAAGTAAATTTTAGAATTCTTTCTAAAATATCTACTGGGGTGAAGAGCAAGATTTTGGTGGCGCACAGTCTGCTGATGTCGGCAATTTAAATATGGCTAGTGGATCAACCCCTTATATAACAAATGATTATCTTTAATACCTATCACATCTTAGATTAAATTTCTACAGCGTGTTTTTTCTATATAGTTTGTCTGCTGATCACGTGACTTATATCAGTCTATGTTGAAGAGAAGTCGTAGGAAATAGTCTACGTATTTTAGACTGAAATATATAATAAATAACTTATATTCAGACCAAGTTTTTAATAACTGCCTGTTGAAGAGTGTTTTTGATTATAATATTCAGCTTGTCAGAGAGTTCGTTAAGGCTGATCTTCACTAGGCTCGAATTCTAAATTCTATAGATAGTTGTTTCAAACTTGGTCTGAATATTTCAGTGTAAATTTTTAAAATAGTGCTCATCAAATAAGAAGAAATAATCTTGAGCATAGCGTCAGTCATTGTACTTTAAAAATCTCATCCTCCGCACTATATACTTCTACTTCGAGTGCTAGAACATCAGGGAATTAAATAGCTGCCAGTCATTACTGTAGAGGAGCGATTTTTCAATTTGGCTAAAAATATTTTGAAAAATCTCTCCTCCATAGTGATGACAGGCAGTTATTTTAATTCTGAGTTAATTCTGAAATTTCGAAACTGTGATATGAGCAAATCTTTCATTGCTTAATATAAGAACAAATATCAATGTGGGGGAGTGGTTTTTGAGTATAGCTTCAGGCTTTATAGGCTTAAGCTATGCTCAAAAGCCCCTCCTCCACAGTGATTATTTGCTCCTATTTTTTAAGCAATGATATTGGTTCCATAAATTGAAGTAAATAAAAACTTACTATGAACTGATGTTGTTGAAATCCTGGAAATTGTAGTCCTTTCATAAGATGACCATTAGCTCCAGTAAGTATCAACAACATTGGTATACAATTTATACTATTTAAATGAAGTACAGAGAGTGCAGATACTCCCTTCTCTATGCCTGTCTTTTGGACATATGTTAAATAAACCGACTGAGCAAGTACACTCATAATTGCATCACTGTAACCAGTTAAGTGGAAATGCAAATCACCAAAACCTAAATCGAGTAAGGTTAAACTTCACAATAGGCTAGTAAATTTACAATGAAAAAGCTAATATTGCATTGACGTCAACAAAGATTATTTACAGTTGCAATGACATCCTATTGTAAAACCTAGTTTAATACCAGATGGCCTGTGATAACTCACATTGACGTCATTTTGCACATTATTTAGGGTGCATTTGATTTGGCAACTAACTAAACTGATCACTCTGTTGTGGTGCAAAACAAACAACTTTTGCAGTGATCCGTGGGGTTGTCTTTATTACTCCAGACGAATATGAATAAACAATTTAAGTCGGCATATTTTGAAGTGAAAACGGCATTAAAAATGGCAGCTTAAAAGATAAGTCAATGTCTTATCAATGTCTCTTCCTCTCTCTCGAAGACTTTTAGCCCACCATATCTTCAGTATCTTGCTCTCTTGGTTGTAATAACGTAAAAATTATTTTTTCATAATCAACATTCAATTTGTTAATGTGTTACACCACATTTACGTCGCTTTGATTTTGCTTTGTTTACTTTCGTTTTCATTATTTGGTTACCGTCAGTTACTGATGCGATGGACGTTAATTATTCAAAATGGTAACTTTAAAAATTAATTTATTAATTTATTTTATTTCTGGCCTCCATTATTTTCACTTGCTGGTAGAATGTTTTAGATTTGGCATTTGGGTTAATGAAGAAATCCAGTTTGATTGGTGCGGAAAAAAATGAATCAAACAAGTGGATCGCTCTGATTCCACTAAACAAGCCAGGTCGAGAGCAGGTTTGATTGATGGGCCCACGAATCAATCTGAAACCCGAACCAAATGCAAATGGGTTTAATCAGTGTGATTAGTGGGCCCACAAAAGAGCGAATCAAATGCACCCTAAGCTGATGAAATTACCTATTAGCATCATCCATTGTAATAATACGCCTATACTGTTTATGAGAACAATACGGGAAAATATTGACCAATAATAGGACAATAAGGGTCAATATTACCCGACTTAGATAGACCAACAATAAAAGGAACTGTAACAACAACCCGGAATTCATGTTTGTAGATTATCAAGAAAAGAAAATCTAACACTGCATTGACGCCTCAAACAAAGTTTATTTACAGCTGCAATGCAATATCATCTATCATAGGGCAATACAGGTTTATAACAACCAAAATGACGCCACTTTCAAAAGTAAATAGAACGTTTTTAGTCTTCTGTCCTACCAGGCGGGTGATAATATTATATCTTAAGGTGTTACGGAACTATTGGAAGTTGTATCTGTTATCTTATTCTAACCATTTTATATAGTTTTTTTGTTATGTCTTATGTATTATAGGAAATTAATCAGTGCTAATTAAATACCTCAATTTAATGATATTTTGTTTATCCTTCATATTATGATTTTTTAATACACATCTACTACTTGCTTATCATCTACAAAAAATACTTGAACTTTTGCATCTCTATTCCAATAATGATCCAATTTTGACAATATTGTTTCATGCTAGTATTTTGTTGTTGTTTTTGATGATGCGATTTGCATCGAGATTGTGTTTTCCAATTTAACTCTTCCCATACCTCAAAATAATACTCCTCCTCCACAGGTGATGTCCAAAGCTATTTTGAAGCTTGTCGTTGTAAATTTAATTTTCTTCAAAAAGTCAGTCATCAGAATTATCAATGTCAGTGGTTGAAATAGGAGCAAATAAATCATTGTGGAGGAGTGATGTTTGAGAATAGCTTCAGGCTACAAAACTGGAAAATATTCTCCAATATCCTTCTTCCACAGGGGTTACTTACTCTTGTTTTGACCACTGAAAGTGACAAGTTAATTGTCAATTTGTCTTTTAGTACATCGTTAATTTCTTATAATAATGTAATAACATAAACAAAGCAAGGCAGTCTGTCTTACATTCCCAATCGTGCAGTGTTTAAAATAAGAACAAAATAATCACTGTGGAAGAGGCATTTTTGAGCATAACTTCAGGCTTTGGAGCATATAATACGCATAAAGTGTGATCAATAATTACCTGCAAAGAGAGTTCCTGAAACTATCAATGAAACTGATATAATTGTCCCTTTTGATGGGTATTTTTGTAATACTATGATTGTCACCACTAAACTCGCAAGAGGCAACATTCGACGAAGGACATTATATCTAAAGTAAAATATATGTCAATCAAACTATTTGCTCTGTACAAGCATTAATCGGAAATCGCCTGTATGGTGGAGTATCTTTTTAGTATTGATTTCAGTTGCAAAGCTGAAAATTATACTCAAAAACACTCCTCCAAAGGGTAATGTCTGGCATTTATCTTCAGGCTTGTTTGTATATAGTTCCCTTTCCTTTAGATGAATCATTTAATTTTTAGGTATGATTTGTGTTTTGTTGATCTATGCTTGTGCAACTAGAACATTTTCTTGTTTTCTTTAAAGTTACATAATCACCTTTGGGAAATATTGTCTGATTTAATAGCTTAACCTTGAGAGTCTATCTATCCGTTCCGGACAAATTGGCTGATAATATTCTGAAAAATCTCTTCTCTACAGTGATGGCCAGCAGTTATTTTAACTCCTGCTAAAGCAATACTTTTCTTCTTGTTTGATACTTAGTACTCTTTCTAACTTTGCTGAATGTAAAATTTTGAGTTTTTGTACCAATCACCTTCTCAAAGAAGTAAAAAAATTAATAAGAGCCCTGGGTGTCTATTAGAGGAAATACAGTATACATAAATACCGCTTCATAAGTAGATTCAGGCATAGTAAAACTATTCTGAAAGCAATGACAGAAGTGAACAATCTTACAATAGATAGTCTTCTTTGTAAGATCAAGCCTGAATGTAACTACCAGATATCACCTATGGAGGAGTTTTTTTAGTATAGTTCTCAGTTTTAAATCAATTATCAGGGTTCAAAACAAGAACAAATAATCACTGTGGAGGAATTTTTGAGCATTGCTTCTGGAGCTATGCTCATAAATCACACTTCCACAGTGATTATTTGCTCCTCTTTCAAACTCTAAACTCATGTTTCAAATCCTGATACAGTGTCGTACAATAAGAAAAACATGAACGACAAGTGAAAAAGCTTACATAGGTATTGACAAATCATCCAGTGCTGCAAGAGCCAAAGTTGTGTGTATTGCGAAACAGAAACTTGGAACAGCGAATTCTCTACACCTACATGTCAAATTATATTTAGAAGTATTTCACTATCAGGAGTTAAAATAACTGCCACTAAGGAGAGATATTCTGAAAATCTCTCCCGCACAGTGACGACAAGCAGTTATTTTAACTGCTGCACTAAGCATAATAACAACAAAGATGAGCATGGAGTTAACTGATGTTCAGAATAATAGCAAATACACCATGGAGGAGTTGTTAAGAGAGTTGTCAGGATGGCCACTCATTTTAAAAACTGAATTCCAAGGTAATTCCAAGACACATTTCCAGGATATTTTTGCTTTTCCTAATGATAACGCCCCTCCTACGCGTTATCTGTCCACACCAACCAAAAAAGATCACAATTCAAAATTCCCATGACCAGATTTATTATTATTTTGTCAATTCCAGGACAATTCCCAGGAAACAAAATTTTAAAAAATCCGGAACATTTCAGGACCATTGGTCATAGTGGCCATAGTGACTATTTGTTATTTTAAGCAGCTACAGGCTGGAAATTATTCACCAATCAATGACCGTTTAAAACAACCATTGACCACTTAGATTGTTACTGTAAAGAGAGAGTTTTCGTTACAGTGAACGCTTTCGATCACCTATTTGAAAAATCCAGCTCTGATGTTATAATGATAATTTGCTCTTATTTCAAACACTGTTAAAGGTCTTGAAATTAATTTATTTTTCAATGAGAAGCCCTCTCAATTTCAAGACTGTAAATACTGAACACGTATTATTTGTGGTTTGTTTTTCTTTTTACATTCGTCTTGAAATGAACATAACTCAAGAGTGAATCACTGCTGGATCCAAAATGACATAACTTTAGAAAGAACAGATATCAAGAAACGATGAATGGTTACGTACCAATGATGTTCTTCGATAGACAATATTTTGTACTTCTGGATGTGCTTTCAGAATAAATTATTTTTGAAATTGTAACTGTATTGATGATAATGATCACAACGATTTTAATAATGATTTAACCCACTCACTATTTGGTTTTCTTTTATTTATTCTGCTATTCTTATATTTAGAGGGATCAATTTATTGCAATTCAATAATTTATATATAATTTAGATGTCTAAGACTATGAATCAAAGAAAAATATTTTACATTATAGAAACAGTCAGTACTCAAAGTTAGAACCTTTCTAGCCTGAAGCTATGCTCAAAAATCACTTCTTCACAGTGATTATTTGCTGTTATTCCGATTACTGACAATGATTAATGTACAATAAAATTTATTGAAAACAAACCTTGCAAATGTCCACGGTGGTATGTCACACAGTTTCGTTATACGACATATCTCTAAGATAATCGAAGTGCAAATTATCTGCGTCAACATAACAACATCAGGAAAATGGTAGCTATATGATGTCAACACAAACTAAGAGACAAAAAAGCCTTGAAGTATATGTACATTAAAAATGATATATTGATGAGTTAATAGATACCGCACAAACATTTTAAGAAGAAATTATACAAATGATAGAAAAATAAAAATACAAATGTTAGAAAACATCTTCGAAGAAGGGCGCAAAATCTCAAGAAGAATACGATCAATTTTGAAAGGTATCATTTGCATTTACTTCAACCAATGTGTGAAATAAGAACAAATAATCACTGTGAAGGAGAGATTTTTGAGCAGAGCTTCAGGCTAGAAAGGTTTTTTTGAGTACTGACTGTTTCTATAATGTAAAATTGCTTTAGACTAGAATGCCTGATGTAATGCTCAAAAATTACTCCTACACAGTGATTATTTGCTCCTTTTTCGCACTAGTGTTTAGAAACTAAGATTTAATTTACAAATTCTTTATAACCTTATTCATGAATGACATTGATCCAGATACCAGCCCATAGAACAATGCAGCCAGAATTCCTGGTGCAAAATCCACCATTGTGTCCAACATAGCTAGGTTCACCATTTTTTAGAAATTATCTATTAGTAATTATTTTCATTCTTTTTTTTTTATATTGTTTTTCTAAAATATATAAAGAAGATGAATATATAACCAAGAAAAAATAAAAAGAATCCTTAAAAAAATGTTTTATGTGTTCTCAAGAGGTTATACTCAAGCAACAAGAAGCTAAATTTCATAGTAACAAGTTAACTAAGTCCGACATCACCTTTAGAGGAGTATTTTTGAGAATAGTTTGCAACTAATAACTCTCCTCCACAGGTGATGTCCAGTAGTCACGTACAGACTTTTTAATGCTCTTATCACATATAATAATATTTTTCTGACACATCAGTACTTTAGGAATTATCTGCAAAAAAAGCATATATTTTAGCAGCTTTAAAGAAAAATCAATCTACCATGAAGAGTGTTAAGTCAACGAGTTGGCAACTAATTGCTTTCTTCGGTACGAAGAAACCGAAGAAACCAATCAATTGCAAAATCGTTGATTCAGCACTCTTCCCATGAAAACAAATTTTGGAGATAGTCCCTTAATAATCTATACAATAACAAACAAAACTATATGCAGTTTGTTGCTGAAGATGAGGATGTATTTTTTTCTAGTCTACATCATTGATTTATAGTCATTTCTCTGCTTTTTCAATTACATTAATTTATTAGTTGATGACATCAAACAACCTCCTTTCTGATGACTGTTTTTAGAAGAGAAAGACTTATATAAATAAAAGGTCTACACAAAATAATTTAAAGATTAGTAACATTGCATGTAAGATTATTATCTGATACAAATAGAAACTATTTTCTCATATTTATTTGAGCTGATAAGATATTTGTGGTCCTTAGAAACTATAAGAATATAAAGTTTTGTTTCTATTCATAAAATAAAATACACTTGGTATCACTGCTGTTTTGGGCGGACCTACTATTTTCAGAGTCGTTTTTTTATATGGCAACACATTCATATGTGCAAAAAATTATAATTTTTTTTCTTGTTTTGAGCTAAAAAAAATACCTGAGCTTAGATAAGCCAAGCAACTTATGGAAGCTTAATAAGGTGACTATATAAACTGTCCCTACGAAACCAAAACAGACTCCCAATACATTAAAAAAGCGGGACTTGTTTGCTTCAAGTGGCAAAAGGAAAACACTAAGACTGTTCTAGAACCTTTCTACATAACATATAAATAACATTTGGAAGTAGGAAATAACATTTTACCCCTACGTATTTCAGCAAGCAATACAAGCAGACATCATTTGGTGCTTCCCTTCCAACGTCCACCTTGGATTTTTTTGTCTCACCTACCTTTTACTTGCTACATCACCTGCAAAAAATACCCAGGCAGTATGGTCACAAAAATATGCCACAGGTGTGAAAAATAGAGCCGTGTGATGCCAATTAAATAGAAATTGAACCAAAAACAACTGAAAAAGAATTATGATCCGAAATAAGTGGGGCATGATCAGGATTTTTAAAATCTGCGCCGCTAGGCCTGTTATAAGTTTTCTTTTCTGAGGAGAAAATGCAAACAGCATCAAGATACCAGACTGACTTCCCATTCTACAACATATTTCGCTTCTGTTACCGAAAAAAAAATTAGCGTGAAAGCTTCGTTTCCGCCATCCACAGGTCGATTTGAAATTGCTGTGCGTAATGAAAATCGTAATTGAAATTCTACTAAAAGTATATTAATATAAGTAGTAGCATGTGTTACTCTACAAACAGAGTTAACAATATCAGTGGTCAAAATAAGTCCATATCACTGTTGATGAACAATTTTTGAGCATAGCTTTAGGCGGCAAAGCCTGAACCTGTGCTTTAAAAAACCCTCCTCCACAGTGATTATTTACTTTTACTTCTACCACTGAATAACCGACATGTTCTTCGTATTGTGGATTATTACACACGTTCTACTTATTGTGGTGGATTCAGCAGCATAATTAACACAGAATTAAATGAATCATAAACAATGAGCATAAGGAATCCCAGTACTGGAAAGAACAATAAATAATCACTACGAAGGAGTGATTTTTAAATAATCACTGCGATAAAGAGATTTTCAAGCATAATTTCCTACTACAAAGTAAAGCTATGCTAAAATATCACTCCTTCACAATGATTATTTTATTTCAAGCACATAAAATAAATTTCCAAAGACTTTGTTTTTTATCCACCAGCACTTGTCAATGTCAAAATAAGAGCAATTAATCAATGAAGTGAATTTTGAGGATTCAAAGGCTGAAGCTATGCTCAAAAATCTCTCTTCCACAGTGATTTTTTATTTCAAGCAATGATGACCTTGAAATTGATTAGCTTATTTCTTGAGAACTTTAAAACATTATCATGTCTTCAATAAAAAATCTTAATATGTAGTAACATATAATGTATTGAAAGTCCATTTACAAAATAATGTTATCAGAGTGTCTCAAATCTCGTTATTTAACAATACAATGAGAAATTCAATGTCAGTGTAATAGTAATTATTTAATTACGACCTCTAAACTCCTCCATCAGTCATAAACAGAATCAGAAATATCTTAAATTAACAATTACTTTATAAATAAAATGATTGATAATTCAGCAAATAATCACTGTGGAGGAGGGATTTTTGGGCATAGGCTAGAAAGTCTGAAGCAATAATCTCACTCCTCCACAGTAATTGTTTGCTCTTATTTGTTTAGAACACTGCACTTTTCACCAACAATCTGATTTGATACAATGTTTTCTGATATTTTAGACATATCGTTGCCAATTTGTTTATTTCTACCTTATGCTGCCTTTAGGTTTTAGATTATCCTCTGACCATCAGATAAGCCTGAAAATAACTGATGTCTCACCTGTGGATGAGTGTTTTTAGTGCATTTTTCACTCTTGCAGTTGAAAATTATGCTCACAAAACACTTATTCATTGTTTCCAGAGATATTTATAGATATTCTATAAAACTAATCACTGCTATCTAGCCAGAAGCTATGCCCAAAAATTACTCCTCCACAGTGATTATTTGCTCTTATTTCGAACACTGTAAACACTTTTTTAGCCATACTTCAAACTTTTTAAGTGTCATTCGTACTTTGAAGACTACTCTTTTAATTCCATTCAACTGGAATTATGTTTTATAAAAGATAAACTGTATTAACACTGTAAATTAAAGGTATTTCTGTGTACATACTAGAACAAAGCATTTCTCTATACATTCAAAATGGTTAAATCGTTAAAATTCATTTACTAATGTTATAAACGTGAAATATTATCAGTAGTCAAAATAAGAAAATTAATCACAGCATAACGAGCAATGCTCAAATCTCTCCTCCGCAGTGATTATTTATTCTTATTTCAGTTATCACTTTGTACTATAAAATATAAATCAAAGATAATCTGTTTCTATGGAAATTAATATATTTTAAAATTTGTTGCTAAGATACTTCATTCATAAAACAAAACCAGAGAGAGGAATGTAACGGCTTTTTGTTATAATTCTTTTTCAAAAACAGTTTACACAGGGTTTGAAATAACTGCTGGTCATCACTGTAAAGGAGAGATTTTTCAAAATATTTTTAGCCAATTTGGTTGAAAATGTTCTCAAAAATCTCTCCTCCACAGTAATGATCTACAGTTATTTCAACCCCTGCTACACTAGTTCAATGGTCGAAATAAGAGCATACAACTACAAAACACTACATAAACTGAAGATATGCTCTACTCCTTCAGAGTGATTATTTACTCTTATTTTGACCAGAGGTAGTTTTGCAGTATATTAAATTAACTTTCCGTGCTGGAAGTAAGAGCAAATAATCCCTGTGGAGAAGGAACTTTAAGCATAGCTTCAGGATTGTTCTTATTTTTACAGCACCAAACTTTCATCAAATCAAATGTATATATTTGCAGAAGTTTCATAAAGCTATTTGATCAACACGTTGAGTAGAAGTAGTAGAAAACAATTATTAGTGGTCAAAATAAGAGTAAATAATCACTGTGGAGGAGAGGGATGTTTTGAGCATAGTTTCAGGCTTTATAACCTGAAGCTATGTTAAAAAAATCTCTCCTTCACAGTGATTGTTTCTTCGTATTATGACCACTGATTATAAGAAAATAAGAAAAAATCTAAATTTTACATGTTCTTTTATATTACATAAGGAGAACAGAATAATCATTATGAATGAGTGATTTTTTAGTATAGTCGTAAGTTATGCTCAAAAAATCTCACCTTGACGGCAATTACTGTAGAGTTCCGAAAGTAGCGCCTTAAGTACCCACACAAAAGTAAGCACCTCCCTTAAGTTAGCGCATTTTTAATCACCACTAATAAATGTCCAAAAGTAAGCGCCCACCCAATAGTAAGCGTTCCCCAAAAGTAAGCACTTTTCAGAAAAAGTGGATTATATGTGATTTTAAGTCTGACATAGTAAGGCATATTGAAATTTCCTGTGTGTACAAACTTACAATATTAAAACAAGAGAGAAGAAGAGGAAGAAAAGAGAGGAAGAAAAGTCATTTTAAAACAACGTTTAAAGCTTGCAAAAGATGAAATTGCATATCATGTGTAGCGGTATTGTTAAACAAAATGAGTTGTTTTATTTCGTCCTCTGATAACACTAAAAGTAAGCAGTCCCCGAAAGGAAGCACCCACCCAATAGTAAGTGCCCTTGAACACCACTACATTCGAAAGTGAGATAATTTTCATTTTAAGAGCAAGCCTCAACATAACGAGCAAACATCACCTGATCGATATAGTGAGGCTTGTAGGAGTACTCTCCAGATTAAAAAAACAACTTCTCTGCAAACAAATACAAAGATAAAGATGGCACTGCTTAAAATTGGAGCAAATAATCACTGTGAAGGAAGGATTGTTCAGTATATACCTTCAGGCCTTCAGGCTACAAAGCCTGAAACTATGGTTGAAAATCCATCTTCCAGTGATTACTTACTCTTATTTCGATCACTAGATGTTAATATCTTCTTAAAGGTTGATTTACGCAAAATATTGTGCGAAAGACAAGAGATCGTTGACTCAAGCCTTATTCTCTAATTCAGAATTAAATCCTTAAAACATTTATAATTTTCTATAAATCCAGAGGCTGAAATAACTGCCAGTCATTACTGTAGATTGGTGGAAAATATTCCGAAAAATCTCTCCTCCACAGTGATGACCGGCATTTATTTCAACCCTTGAAATCATGCCTAATACTTTAAGGGAAGAAAATTTCATGGATGAAAACTTTAATGGTCTAAAACTCCACAGTTGAATCTTTTATGAAAGTAATACCCAATGGGCAAAAAACCTGTTCAAAGTCAGCAGTATGTTGTCTGACTTTGTTCTAGTGTCTTGACATTGTTCTATCATTTTTGCTGCTGACTTTGAAGATGTTTTTACCCACTGGGTAGTAAGTGGAATAAATTTTTGAGGATAGAAGAAAGTGTTAAGGTTTTTTGCAGAAAGAGTATTTTACATTTTTAGCAGACCTACCCAAAATCATCCAAAACTTTATCATATTCTCTTCGTTCTCTTAAAGTATATCATATAAAAAACTAAAAATACATATACTAACTTTAGGAAGTTTTATCTTTACTAGCCAAAACCTTTTGTCTTAGCTTCAACATATGTGTATACAAAAAATAAAACCCAGGACCATAAAACAAAAGAGCAAAATAACAAAAATAAACAAAATCAAAGCTAATATTTAACTTGTTTGGCATTGTAAATGAAAGACATCCAGATTGTTTAGCAAGAGGAATTGCAGCCAATATGCATATTATTTCACCAGCTACTCCAAGTGGATATAATACGATAAAGAATGTGTATCGACACCATTGTAGACCATACGTCATATTATCCAATAATGTATTAGTATAGAACGTGTAACGAATTATTTCGGTTATTGTCCATGCAAATAATAAGCACGGGAATCCGATTGTATCCTGTGTCATGTCATTCTTCATAACAATAAAATCAACGATGGCCCACAGAGTATAAATACGAGAACCAACTTGAGGAATTGTTACAATAACTGATGACTTAACCAATCCGACCATAACATGAATAATTTCTAATAGAGCAGCCGTCTGAGCAATCTTTAACCAATATTCAACTTCTCTATATAAACCATGAAAGGTTTTTTTTTCAGATACATGAATGGCAGCTTTCAATAGGACCAAACTCCAGGAAATAACTAATGAACTGTTATACATAACTAGGTATAACTTCTTCAAACTGGATTTCTTCTCATTTTCAGGAACATGTTGTCCAACTGATTCAGTTGTCATCTTGTAACTAAATAGATGTTATAATAGTCAGAAAGAAAATATATTTAAAACTGTAACCTGTAAACTTTGGTCCATTTATAAAAACTTTAAATTTTGTTAAATATTCAGAATCGTCTGATATGTAGGGTATTTATTATTTACACTACAAATGTACACTTAAAACTTTTTTGAAAAAGATTGATAATTTGAAAAAATACATTACTGATGGCTAAAACCCTGGCTATTTCTGGAATTTCGGGATTTTGGTCACCCAAATGTGAATCAATCAGCTGTTTTGGCTACCATTTGGTCTGTTCTATATTATAGACGACCTGTTCTGCCGACTACGATCTGTGTATGCCAAAAATACTTTATTGCAAGCTTGTGGCTACTTTTCTTTTCTGTGGTAACCTTGGCCATTCGGTTTTTGTATTTTAATGCATTTGTTTACAAGGTTAGCTACCATTTCATAACATAGTCCGAAACTTGAATTGTCTGATTTTTAAATCACACATACGGAGTAGTGTGAGTTATTGGAATGGACGATCTTGGCGGCGGCCGCGGCAAGTCAGTTTTTGAAAAACTTATGATGGGAGACATTTTCTTAAATGTTTCGGAAAGGACGACATACTCCTTT
>JAULBZ010000397.1:0-32084 GCA_032360805.1 Neoturris breviconis
ATCTAACCTACTTATGTCTAGTCTTAAGACTTAGTTTTATCATTACAGCTTTGTTGTTTTGTTACTTCTCTCATTTACCCTATTAATACCGGGCTTCTATATACTGGGATTATTTTTTGCAATGATCCTAGATAAATTGTAGGAAAAGTCCTAAGAATAGGGTTGGATTTCCACTAGGCAAGAAATAAATCAATTATCGATTAAACGCGCCTCTCGATTTAACGCCCCGCCCCTAAATGCAACTTATTTCAATAACGCCTCCCCATTACTGGTAGTATTATGGCATATTAGGTGTCGACTTAGAGATCTGCAGGATTTCTACTGATCGCCTGCAAACATTTGGGTTTTTTATTACCGTTTGACTCTCTCTAGTCAGTCTTGTTTGGGACAGTCCTCTTCATGAAGGTCAATTATTAAATTGATACAGTTTTGGAACGTGACAAGAACAGATTATAGTATTCTTCGATTTCTAATACAATTTGTACTTTAATGTCAGATTTTTGCGGATTTTGGACTCCGCGAAAGTCTCTTGTATGGTCTTGCCAAAATGCATTCTTCTTTCAGTCCATTTCCCGCAACCTCTTACCAAGTGTTTAAAAAGTGAAAAAGCATGGGTTCTATCCTTTTCGGGATAGTTCATGTCCGCAAACATTTCTAAGTGGTCCAACCGCAAAATTTAATTCCGCTAAATATATTCAAATATTTCAACCGCAAAAGTTTCTTCCCGCGAAACACAAGAATTTCGGAAATTTTTCTTCCCGCAAAAGGTTCTGACATTAAAGAAGTACAAGTTCGTTCGTTTCCATTTTTAAAATGGATTTAGAAACGGTATAATACTTGCCCTCTCGCTATTTTTCACCTTCGCGTATTTTCCGTAAACCTCTATCTATAAGCCGAACGGGGCTTGTATACACCAGTATTTAAGCATTTTTTTTGACGGGCTTATACACGAGTGGGCTTATATTCGGAATGATCTGAGTACAATAGTCTTATACACGGGGAGGAAGAGGGTTATGATCGGGGTGAGGTGGGAGCTTATAGTCGGACGTTTACGGTAATAGGCATAAGGAATAGAAAAAAGAGACTGGTGCCACTATTATATTGTATTTATGGTAGTCCATAGTAAAGAAGTAAAGAGTACAAGATGACCAGCCAAAGTGATATAAATAACAGTTTTCAAAACATGTTTCTGGAAGAATCTAAAATAGATGAGAAGTTGTTAGATGAACTAGGTTGTTCCATTCTTGATATGTCAATTGATAAAAACGTTCCAGTACCTATTTCTTCGTCGTCAACGTTATCTCGGAGTGCAGATGAGTCCGTTGATTTTTGTTTAAACCGACCGGCAATGCTTGAATCAACCCCACGAAAGCCATGTAATAGGAAACATCCACTACCATTGACTCCATCCAGGTTGCCAGTTTTAAAGAAGAGTAACATGTCGAAGTCACCACCAAAGAACGTTCCTCTTACAGGTAAATATATCATAAGTAAAACTCGTATTCGGGCTGGGCTTTTTAGGGCTCTGTAATTCTCGGGGAGGAAGGGGGGGGGGGGTCCATATATATAGATATATATAGATTTTTTTGTTTGCACCGGTTAAAAGTTCTGTTACCAAGGGAAAATTATCCCTAGTTACCAAAAATAAAATTATTTTGAAATGACCTCAAATAAATTTTAGACAAAGACACGGCACCAAATTTTAGGTTAATCAGACAAATATAAAAAAGTTATTGCATAAAATGTCACAAGGGAACCGACTCGCACCCCCTTCCCCTCTCAACCAGAATAGGGTTAAAGCAAGCATTCTGCGTAACCGTACTTATATGTTAAGATTTCTTCTTTTCTTTAGATAAACGTAACCAGGGTATTGTTAAAAAAAAAGATCAAATATTCATTGGACAAAGAGATACCCTAAATGGTGAGTCAGATCTAAATTCATTGTGTGCTAGTTTGTGACTCTACTTTTAACCCTATTAAGCAACTATTAAGCATGAGCTTTTTAGACCTTTGTAGTCTTTCAATTTATTCCAACTACTTCGCCTATAACTAACTATTTGCAATATTTTTAGCGTCGAGTATTCCAAAATCAATTGTTTCCAAGATACCACGTCCAAAATCATCAAACACGAAATTGAAACAACTAATGGTATTATGTGAAAGAAACCCTAACGGATCCGTAAACCAAAAGGAACTCTTAGAATTATTAAAATACAGTCATGCGCAAAGATCGTTACTTACTAGAAATGTTAAATTATGTTTCCCTGGAGTAACTGTTAGAAAATTTGGAAAAGGTGAACAGCACTATACTGTATATTTCGGAATTTGTATTGCTTGTAAGCAGACCCATCAACAAACGGACATGTCAATTGATGACAAACTATCGATGCAGATTTATCACTTCAGTTTGAGAATGACGAATTTGACCGAATATTAATTAAGAATCTTTTTGAGAGTAGAAATCAAATCACACACGATATGCTGGAGTTACACACTAGCTTGGAAAATACGTACAGCAACTTAATCAACAACACATCTCCAGGAACATTGTACCCAGGGGAGATTTTGCAGCTGAGAAAAGAAGTTACTAAGTTCACAATTTTCTTGGGTACGAGTATAGATGTTTTTGAAACATTTCAATTGAATGACTCAGTCGATAAGCTCCAGACTTTGCCATTAACACTCCAAGAACAATGCCCTTTGATGAACTCTATTATTGAAGCTCTCCTTCTAACTAAAGAGGATGGTTCGGTTCATGACGGCAAGCGCAAATTAAGCGCTATTCATGCATTAACTCTCTTGCTCAGTCTGAAAAGCCAAAAAATGAAAAACGGATTTAAAGCCATGTTTACGGCCTTGTGTGTTTCGTATGGAGCGGGAGAACAATTTATAACAATGCTCAATAATATTGGGTTGACACATTCTTGGGCCAAGTTTTCGCTTATGATGAAAAACAGAGAAGAAAGCCTACAAGAACATATTCTGCAAAAAGCAGGTACAAATAGACCTATTATATTGTTAATGGACAACATTAATTTATATAAGGGCAAAAGAAAACATATACGCTTAATGAAACACGCGGGTCCAAAAATGTGGAATTTTACTGGAAGATGTTTGTTAATTCCAGAAATTGATAATTCCGTCAACGTTACAAATGAAACACATTGTTTGGAACAACAAATTGATCCATTGACGTTATCTGTTCATGATTTACTCATTGATTCTGACTTAGCTAAAAAAGAAAGATGGTTACAGTTCGTCGATTCCTACTTTCTGGATTTAATGAACATTTACTTTAACAAGATTCCGATTAGCGAGAAAAAATTAAAAGAAATGTCGTCCAATGAAATCGATAAGTATCTAAAATCTATAGGCAATAATAGTGACGTTGATGAAAAAAACAAACTTGTCATAAAAGTGCCTAAGTGTGTTACCAAGACAGTACACAAGGAAAAGACAGACATTGTCACACTCCCACTCTCCTTGGAAGACAACAGCACAATCGCAGGAAGCGTAAAAATATTGGATGAATTTGCAGACACCTTCACGCTACCAAAAGCTAATGTTACCTCTTTCTGCCCATTTAACTTACTAACAAATAACTTTGATGTCAAAGCAGCAAGAACACAATTTGAATTAAGCCTATTACGTAAAGACCATGATACCTACACGCAAGTTGTCGAAAATCGAATGCGAAGTTCAGAAAAAACTTTAGATGGACTACCATCTGATCCTCATGTAAGATCCACTACTCTTAATTCGCAGCAGCAGAAATATTATGAGGATGATTCTAATTTCCATGATTCATATGAAACCCTTTACCATAGATTATCAACGTGTATCTATGAAAACGATGAAAACGGACTGCAGTTGTTGCGCGAAGAAACAAATCAAGAAAACTCGGACTTTTTATCCACTACTGATCATTTGCTGAGAACACCACTACATGTAGCTGCTGAAGGTAGAAATGAAACAATGGCTCGATTCTTGTTGGAAAATGGAGTTAATGTTAATATACAGGAGGGAAGCGGATTAACTCCAATACATTTAGCAATTATCAATAAAGATGCAACATTGGTCCAATTGCTTTTAGATGCAGGAGCAGCTATCAGAGGGCCACTATTTACAAGCATTCCTTCTCCCATCGAAATGGCTTACATTCTTGAAGACGATCATTTAATTGCCATTCTAGATAAAGCTAAAGGAGAATCGAGTGACGACGATGAATTAATTCGTATAATCTCACAAAATAGTCGATCTAAAGAAGCACAGACAAATAAACTTCAAGAGAGAAGTAAAAATGAAGAATTGGACGAGCTTCTTCCTCTTTCAAGGAACAAAGAAGGTTTCGTTACCATTCTTGTTGGTGACGTTGGGACATGCAAAACAAACAACGCAGTCATGACAAGGTCTGCTGATTACAAATGGATTGGTCTGTGTCCTGGTGATTTGCACAACATTGGTTACTTTTGTGAAGCTATCTTCAAAATCCATGGCTTGTCTGGAATGCACCATCTTCTTTTTAACGTTTTGAAGAGGAAAAAACTTACAAGAGATGCGTTTAAAGATAAAAAATTTAATGACGAGAATTTAATTCATGTGAGAGAGGGAATAAGAGACGGGTGCAAATCGTATGGTCTTGCTGCAGTCGAAGCATTCGTTGAAAGCCCTATGTTTCCAACAAAAAACGAGCTGGATCGTTGCCTTGCTGAAAATAAATCACACAACTCTATATTGCTATCTCGATTTAAAGAATGGAAAGCTGATATTGGGTCCCGTGACAAAGCATTCCATCACCGAGAAACTGCTTTCTCATTTTATGGCCCTCTTTTGGAGATGTATGACAAAGTCATAAAAGTTGGCGATGGATTTATGCGAGAAGCAGTATATCAATTGATATTCCCAGTCTATGGTCAAACTGGATTTCGAAATTACGCCATTGAATCTTTTCGTCATGTCGTAAATATTTTGGCAAAATGGCCACCATTAACAAGGGCTACCCTGCAACAAAATTGTTCGGTATTTACATCCTTATCAACAAATGGTATCGCTTTAGACGAGTATGTAGAAAGTGAGGTAGTAAAACCGTTTAAACATTATACGACCGGCCACAGTACAGTCGATGTTTGTGAGAAAGTCATGTCTAACATCGATATGTTTAAACATGTACGAAAAACATACAAACACAAAGATGCTTTCGACGTCCACCGAAGTGCACGACACTCAGTAGCAAGCCCGTTGCTAGATCAAGTAAAAGGTGCATGGTTTTGTGCTCGACAGGAGTTTTTTTATGGAAAATATCAATAGAAATATCGATTGTTATCCTTTAGACAGTAATGGAGTAGTATGCGGTACATTGCCATCTAACTTAGAGGAAGTATACAAGAAAGGTGTTGAAAAGGTTTCGACGAGAAAAGAGTTTTTATCAAAGTTGTACGACTGTTTTCCAGACTTGAAGTATAAAATATTAGCCGACATTTAGTTTTCCTAATTGATATTTCTATCAGTATATACAGTAAATAAAGGTGTTTTGCAAGGGTTTTCACTCACTCATATTTGTTTACAACATTCTTGTCTCTCCTTTAAAATATTTAATGAGTGCCTTCCCCTCACCTCTCTCCTCGAAGTACAAAGTTTTGGCAGCGCTCCGGCGCTCATTGGAGGAAATAGGGTAGACTAATAGCATTTTTCTTCAGTTGGAATGGTTAAATATTAATAATATAATATAATATTAGTTATAATATTACACCATTCCAGTTGAAATGATGTGCTTATTTCAATTTGTTCATTTCGCATGTACAATCACGGAATATTAAGATATTAACTATTCATTTGCAAAAAAGGTAAACATAAGATGTGAAACATATCTTATGTTTACCTTTTTTACATATACACTTTTATTGTGAAATATTTTATCTATCCAACCGTGTATTCATGAACTAGAATATTTTTACCCTCTTACCTACAATTAAGTGGAAGTTAACTGACTGTCATCAAAGACTTTCATGACAAACTTACAGCAAAAATCTGGACACTGATAAAATGTAATGCCATCCCTTTCGAAAAATTTATGTCGGAAAAGTTATATTTAGATTGCTTAACCTGTTCCAAAGAACAAATAATCTCTGTGGAAGAGTGATCTCTGAGCATAGCTTCAGGATACACAAAGCTTGAATCTACCCTTATAAATCATTCACTCCTCCACAGTAATCATATTGAGCACTGCCACATTAACACTACGCCAAGTTTTTTTCCGAAAAACACAAACCATATTTATAAATAACCATCTGTAAATGAAAAGACTAAGCATCATGTTTATACAGTATATAAAAAAGTTTAAAATAAAACAATTAAATTCTTGAATGATATGTCCCGGTAATTCTCGAGGGAAACTATATAATTGTCAACAGTGGACTGAACAATTTTCTCTTTCAATACTTCCATTACAATTAGCTGATCAATAAAACAATCTAAATTTTCCAAAAAATGAAGATTTATCCATCCCTATAGTGCGGGCATCTTTCAATTTAGAACCAATATAAGTCATGGTCAGCATTTTTCTTGTAACATTGCAATGGAACCGTTTAAGTTCATTTAAGCAATTTACAACACTTATTGCTTGTGCAGTGAAATCCTTTTTAATATCACAGCTCTCTTGACAACAGTAATCACATGATATACAGGGATCACCAGCAGGGTCGTTAAAGTATTCTGAAAGGGCCAACTGCCTACACAGATTATTTGTAAAACAATATTTGCTGACATCCATTAAATCTTTAATTTTATTTAACTGAGTTGATTTGTCTTTTATTTTCGAAATATTGTTAAAATGAAAATTTCTGTCACTGAATTTCGCTAATAAAATGCATCTAGCTGGCTCACCATCCCGTCCAGCTCGACCAACTTCTTGGGCATATTGTTCCATTGATCCAGATCTTTTATTTGTGAACTTCAAATGCTTGTGACATGAAACTTAGTACAATTATAGAAAAACTGGATACAAACACATTAACAAAAAAAATGACTTAATGGCGTCACTGGTACCTGCTATGGCTTCATCAAAAACAGCGGGTTTGATATGTAAAATATACTATCTGATCTGTAGAATATGGAATCTGGTCTGTAATATTCAATACTTTCACACATTTCATTTATTATTTCCATAAATAATAAATACCTGAATAGCAACAGCAGAGGTTATTTTAACACGATTTTATGTTTACCAAAAAACTTAACCTTCTGTTCAGAATTAAGTTACCCCTGAAAAATAAACATACTTTTGTGGAGAGCAAACGTATTTACGTAGATTGGGCTGTAATAAGCCTTAAACTGCACGGTTTGAAAAAACAAGAATGTTGGCAATTTTGTAAAGTTCTTCCACTGACCTTTTTATTAAATCAACAGCGAACGTTGTTTTAACGTTAATTTACTGACTTTGAACAGGTTTTTGCACGCGCGGTAACCTTAAACTTTGAACAACATTTTTTTCCACTGGGTGCATTCGTAGATTTAAAAAACATGAACATGAAGCGTTTTTTAGCAGGTCTCATCATAGTCTCATAAGAACGGGCAAAAACCTGTTCAAAGTCAGCAGACGTTATTTTTACATTATGTTGCTGACTTTGAACAAATTTTTGCCGGCAGAGAAGTGTCTCTGGCAAGGAACAAATGGAATGTTTTTTATGTTCTCAAGTCACATACGCTTTTGTTAATGTCTTGTAATTTTTTAACAAAGGAAGTCATAAACTGATTTAATAAACAAATTAAATCGGCGCATGATATCAATTAAGTTGATTAGCTAATTAAAAGTTAATATTGTGTAACGTAATAATTTGAATTATGTCCCACTGTGTCGCCGTTTTTACAATGATTACTAATTAAGCGATGTTAGTATAAAACAGCTACTGTTAGAAACGTCGGCTATAACTTCCATCAAATCATTGGTAATAGAATAGATTACTCTGAGAACATTTTAGCACGATAAGTTTTCAATTGTAAAGGGCGTTTTCCACTTCAGAAAAGTTTCCACGGAAAATGAGGGGTAGAAAGAAATTATAGACATTCCATTGGTAGAAATTGACATCACACGATGTTTGATGTCAATTTCCACTAATGGTATGTCTATAATTTCTTTCTACGCATGTGCATTTTCCGTTCCGCGGAAAGTATCCTGAGGTGGAAAACGGTATTTAGGGAACATTTCAAAAATAAAGATTCCAGAGAAGAGTACTGAGTCAATGATCTTGCAATTGATTGCTTTATTGGTACTGAACAACCAATCAATTGTAGGCTCATCGACATTATACACACTGTAGTTTAATTTTGTTGAATATGATCAAATTAAGTTTCTTATTAATAACCTTTCATTTGAGACGCGCTCAAAAAAGATGCTGTTGAACATTTATAAGGAATCACAGCATGAAAGACTACTGAATACGGAGTCCGTACAGTTCCGTATCCAGACTGTGTTTTGCCATGCATGGACTCCGCATTCAATAGTCTTTCATGCTGTGGATGACACATGCAAATAAAGATAGTCATTATATAATCTCCCTACTTAAAGATAACGCTATTACGTTAGAAACATACTAACTTACTAACCTCAGAAGCGATAAGATTGTATGCAACTACTTCGTGCTTATTCTACACGGAAGAAATAAAATAATTTGGCTTCAGGAATCGACTAATATCATAACATGCGTCACCCCACTGGGAAAAACTTTGTCAATGCCCGCAGTCTTTACTACTGAATTTGAAACAGGTTTTTGCTTCAAGGTATTGCTTCGAAGTTCTGAAATGAAAAGATATCGTGTTTGATCAAAATTTTAATGTCCATGTCAAATAAACAAGTATCACAAACTAATCATGTCCGGAAAATTTTAGAGCTCAAATATATCGCAAAGTCTCAAAATGAGCGATCCTTTTTTCAGAAAATGGAAAATGCTGTTGGCACGGACAATCCTGGGTATGTTGCTAACAACATTAACATACATCCTTGTATGGATTTAAGTAGGCAGATATTGTAAAAAAACTCTAAAAGTGATTTTGTGCCTTAAATTTGTAATGGTCAATTGGATATAAGAAATAGAGCGATGAAAATAATTTTGTCTTAGTTTCACTTTTAAAATGTTATGAAGAGGTATTAAGGTTCATTAGGCGAAATCATACTTGCCGAAACCAAAAGAAGACATTGCTAAAACGTAACATATATGATGTCATATCGCGAAACCTGTTCAAAGTCAGCATTGTTTTCAACGTTGTTCTAGCGTCTTTACAGCAGACTTTGAACAAGTTTTTGCTTACTGGGTAGCGTCTGTTTCTACCAATAGAAGTTATTCTTTTGACTTTCGGGCGGACATTTCTGCCCTAAAATAGTTATAAAGTTAATTATACTTTTTTAGGAGATCTGGTATCGAGATTGATGGTAAGAAACGTCCTATTATTTGCTTACAATTAATCTCTCTAAACGTCAGGCAACACTAAGCCATCATTAAATATCTCTTTAAACATTCAGCGCAAAATTAAAAAATATGCACGCGGATTACGATAAGATTGACAAGGTTCAAACGTTATCTATATGATGTAATATTTAGCCTATGGGTTTATGGGATGTGCCAGGATCGAACGACAGAAAAGAAGATAACACTTAATAAGTTACACTACCGTCTCCATATTACCTTTCAAGGACATGGAAAATGGAGCAAGTATACAGAGAAATATATCAAATCTGAGAATTTGTATTTTCTGATGATGGTACAACCATTATACGGATACTTTTATGTATTTCTGGTCAATTCAACATTAATCCATTGATCGGCTAAAACACGTTAAAACACCTCATTTGCTGGTAGGGAACACTATATTAGATAGGGAAAACTTTATAGGAAATCAGAATACCTTCATAAAGCTTCAATACACACATTTCCTACATTCACTGTTAAGTTAGACGAGCACAGAGTTATGGATTTCAAAATACTGTCCCGTATATTCCCATATTTGGACTGTGTATTGCCATATAAGAAAATTCGAAACCGTATTTTGTAGTCTTCTAAACTGTAACGGCGTCGCTAAGGTTGATTTTCATTAAGTGGAAAATTAGATGCGAAAGTTAAAAGAAGGCATTTTATTGGTAAAAAATGACCTAATACGTTGACGTCAGTTTCAGCACTCGTTTGCTTTGTTTCCAGATGGAAAATAGATTAAAGAAAATTTTAATACAAAAAACCGATTCAAAGTTTTAATACAAAAACATGTTTAAAGTCCGCAGTGAAGATGCTAGAATTACATTAAAAACGTTCTTCTAACGTCTTTACTGCGGACTTTGAACGAATATTTGCCCGCTGGAATAACAGGATAATATCTATTAGAGTGTTAATGTCAATAAACTTGCAACTGATTGGTCGCTTTATTACGAAGAAATCAATCAATTACAAGTTCGTTGACTCAGCCCTCTTCTCTGTAAACTTTCAATAAACGTGTATTATTTGAATATTTTGTTATTTTTCATAAGTTAAACGTTTTACAATATTTTTTTATATACATTCTTCTTTGCGTTATTATTAACAAGTCCTAGTCCTATTTTTTGTATTTATATATATACATACATTCTATAAAATAATTTATATATAATCTGTTTTCCCAGCCAGCAAAAACATGTTCAAAGTCAGCAAAATGACTTTAGAACACCGTTTAAAGAACGTTGTTCTAACGTTATTTTGCTGACTTTGAGCAGGTTTTAGCTGGCTGGTTCATTCTTTAGTTATATCAATGTCTAAGGATGAGAAATAAATGCAAAACGTATCTGAGCAGACAGTTTGCCAGTAGGCAAAAACTAGCTCACAGTCCGCAGTAAAGACTCTAGAACAATATTGAAAACCCTGTTCTAGCGTCTTTACTGCAGACTTTGAACAGGTTATCTTTCCCCTGGGTTTGCGAGAGAACGGTTATTTAGCTGATTGGATTCTTTATATCGAAGAACCTACTTGCTGCTTAATATAAGCAATAGATCGGTGGCTTCAAACAGAGTAACACAATATTGCTTACTTTCGATTCCTGCTGGACACAAAAACAAATAAGAACAACGTGAAGAGAAAGTTTGTTTACATCGTAATTTGAGACTTTTAATTTCCGGAAACTCTGACAAAGAATGCTGAGCAGTTATTAGTAAATATTGAATTCATTAGCATGACATGTGAGTTTCGAAAATAAAAACTAACTGTTCTCTATATTTTGTTTCCATGTAGACAGCAGCACGAAATCTTTATTCATTGTTATCTCATGCTGGAAAAACTTTTTTCAACTTTTTTCCGTTCATATATCGATTTTTGTTTGAACTGTTCCATATGGTGTATTTTTTTCACAATAGTTTCAAATGCTTCGTTAACATTTACGTCAGATTTTGCGGACATTTCGATATATGACGCTCCATATTTGACGGCAGATCGTAGTCCTCCATCAAAAGTTACTTCTCTATGTGTTACATCATTTTTATTACCAATGAGTAGACAGGGAAAATGTTTACCTTGTAAGTCATTTATTTCTTGTAATTTCTTTTCTGCAATTTCTAAAGATTTTGCAGAATCAACCGAATAAACAACAATACATGCGTCTGATTTTGTTATAGTCAATCGGTTCATGACGGGAAAATCCAACGATCCTGCCGTATCATATAACCATAATGTACCAAGTAACTTGTCTTTTTGTCGTAATTCAGTTTCATATACTTCCGACACAGTCGGTATATGTCTATCAGTAAACGTAGATTTTGTTAATCGTTCTATAATACAAGACTTCCCGACATTTCCAGCGCCATGTATAGCTAAACGAAAATATGACTTTTTATCGACGGCACAAGTCGGCTTTGTTGATAGTGATGTAACTCGTCCTCTATGTATCGAAGCAAACATGCTTCGCTTTGAAATTTTCTCACCAATCAATATTTTCCCTTCCTTCATCATTTTTCTTCTTTTAGCTCTGATATTCAAAATCATTTATTACGTCGTATATTTTCTTCAAAAACTTTCCAAAACATTTAACAATAATTTCTCCTCCTGTTAAGAACGACCTGAACACAGACCACACTGTTTAGATTAATCACTATCCTGAAGGTCTATTTATTTATACCAAGTTACATAATTTATGCAAAACATGCAATATAAAAGCGACCAATTAAAATCGTAATGTACTTTCCCCATAGATACAATACAGTATCATATGATTCAAAATCTTTTTTGTTTTGTTTTATTAATGCTACTTATATCAAAAGTAATTTGTTTACACACATGGTTTCTATTTGCAAGAATTTGTTCAGTCTTGGATTTCCAACGACGTGTTACGTAACGCGTAACATAACATGTAATGTTTCTAACGTGTTATTTTGCATAATACAGGAAAGAAGGGATATATGTTAATATGACTGCCATTGATTGGTTCTTTTACAACCAATGAACCAATCACTCATAAGATCGTTTGACACACACCTCATTTCTGCTCAACATTAGATTTGATCACCGATGTATATTTAAGTTCATGCAATTACCGGATAAATATGAGAAGTTTAATGAAATTAGTCGTTTGAATATTTTGTTTATGTTTGTACTTCTATCTGCATGAAGTACAGAATGTTAAACGAAAGAAATATTTATTTCGATGGGCACACCATGGTCAAGCTTTATTTACGTCAGGGATTTTTATTTAACCATATTCCAAGTTGCTTGGCCATGACATGCCTGCATATATACATTACTAATGGTGGACTCCCTATCATGATTCTTTCTTTCGCGTTGGAGTATGCGGATACACCTACGCGCAAAATAAATATTAACCTTTCAGGTTCAATCCTAATGTAAATTTCAAAAACTTTTGTTTATGCTTGATGTTCTTTACAGAATAAGAAGGAATGATAAACAACTACTCGGTATAGTGTCCATACACAGCATGAAAGACTACTTGGTAGTGTGCGTTACGTGTGTGTGTTAAGTGTGTGTACGTAATTTGGTTCCGTATTTCTCCTATTCGGGTGTTATGCCATATATAACAATACACAATCCAAATACGGAGATATACGGGTCCCGAATTCTTAAGTGCTTCATGCTGTGGACGCAACACGGTACCTATATACCGAGTTATGTTAGTATTTGTAACCGCACTCGGTAGACTTTCACACCATTAATTAGTTAATACATCAAAAATGTCCCTAACGAGTTGTATTTCAATGAGCTTGCAATTGATTGTTTTTTATGTATGAAGAAACCAATCCGTTGCATCATCTTTGACTCAGGACTCTTCCCGGCAAAACTTGGTTTAAAAAGAGTCCCTTACAACGTTTGAAACGGAACTCATGTTAACGAATATCCCAGGTAATAACAAGATAAAAAACTTTCATAGAAAATACATTTCCAGGAGTAAAATTTTAGTAAAGGATGGATTAGGCGAAAAATCTCGAAGACCAAAAGATGACATTTCATTGGTAGAAATTGAAGTGACACTGGATGTGCCTGAAGCTAGGTTCAAAAATCCCTCTTCCAGTATGACGTCAATATCTACCAATGGAGTGCCTTCTCTTGGCGTTTGCAGAAATTTTTTCGCCTAGCGGGAATCCACCTTACGACTGTATACACAGTAATATTTACAAATAGTAGAAGGCGGGGAATGTTTTTCTTTTGTGTTTGATATTACTTAAGATAATTACTTTCGAGTATTTATACCGTAATCTTTTTTATAAATCGTTCCATCAGAACTATATTATGAAACGTTATATATTTCACGTGCTATGGACAAAATATTAAAGCGTTAGCATAAACCTAAATCCAACTTTATTTATGTAGAGAAAGGTCCCGGAAATATAAATGTTATGTTGGCACTGAAATGTAAAAATGCGACGAAATATTTCCAATACTTAATGGACTGATCTTTTTAATATACCATTAAAATTCGTAACAAAATCTATCGAAACAAATATTTTTTAAATCTTTCGAAACAAATGATTTTCGTGGAATTACATGTAAGATAAGAAGTACGATTCATAAAAGCTACAAAATTCCCTTTCTATCTTTTCCCAAATGTCTGCTAGAACTATCTAGGTAGCTTAACTGAAGAACGCAATGTATTGATTTCGAAGACCATTTACTATATAAAAGATTCACTTCCCAGTGCAAGTTTTACTATCACTTTCTCTATGTCAGTAACATTCTGATCTAAGTCCGTAATTGTGTAGTGTGCAGAAGAGCCCGACCTAAGATCTCAATGTTACTGATATAGAGAAAGTGTTAGAGAAAGTTGAACTAGGAAGCGAATCTTTTACATAGACTATTTAAATTGCTTAGTCTTTTTTTGCTAGGGAGAAAAACCAATTGTATCTATTGTATCCCGAAATAAACACCAAGTGTTACTCTTTTTAGCCAACAATTTCTATATATAGCTGCCTGTGAACTAGCATAGCATGCAGTAAAACATGCGCTGTAAATATTGAAATTCTGAAACTTTAAAATAGAGACAAAAAATAGATAGGAAGAGTTAAATTGTTACTGTTTAACGCTTTTCTAGTGACACACATATGTTAACCCTATTCAGGCCGGACTTTTTAGGGCTCTAAACTTTTTAGGGCTCTAATCCTAGATTATAGGAAAAATCAAAAAAATTGTAGTCATATAAGCCATTCATTCAAAAGTTATGTAAAAAAGTTTAGCAGGGGCCTCCCCGACTTGAATAAGGTTAAGGTTTTCTGACGCAATGAACTTATAAACAGAAGTAAAATTTCACAAGTACTTCATAATCTGCTTATTTGTATTATTAGAATGACACTATTTGACTAAGAGCTGCAGCCACTCAATTAATGAGGTCATATATTATTTAATAGCTGTGTACTTTTCTGCATAGTTTAAATTCGCATGCCATTTGTTACTTCCGGTAAAAAGTTGTCCGTAGTCTGCAGTAAAGATGCTAGAACAACTTTTTCAATGTTGTTCTAACTTCGTTACCGCATACCTTGAACAAGTTTTTGTCCGCTAAGACAGTCAGCAAAACGTGTTAACAAAACTCAACTAACAACTGTAGCAAAACATTTTGGCGCCTTTTTTCGATATTATTTCTTATATTTTTCATATAACCACATGGTTATGACCTAGACTGTGTCTTTTTTGCGATTTTTATATACAGGACCGTATTCGGCAGTCTTCTGCGCTGTCCATGCTTTTAGTCAATAATCTATACTGTCCGTAAAAGGTAAAAAAAAAGAGCTTAGACATCTAAAAAAATCATCATAGTGCACATGCGCTGCAATCCTGGAACTTTCAAATAGAGAGAATTGGAATACATAACAAAAGGTTTCTTATTTCTGGTTTTCCGTCAAGCTCTTTCCAATTTTGCATTCAATTCAAACTTACAATGAAGAATCAAAATTTCAAATATTTTGGGGTCATATGACGTCATAATTTGTTCAATCCGGCCTTTCCGATTTTAATGTTTTTTGACCATTCACCTAACCCACAAAAAAGTTTTTTTATGTAAAGTTGACCATATTTAGCACTCAAAAATAAAGTCCTTAACTACGTTGAGGTATTTGAATGGCATGATCTGATATAAGAGCTGTGGTCACACTTAATGACATCACATATAATACAATAAATCGAATGACTTTTTTAAGGAAAGATATGTGCTACTATGCGAAAAAGAATAGCGAGTGACGTGCTTGTGTTATTCGTAATAAAAATCCGTGGACGTAGCAAAATATTTTGGCGCCTTTCTTCAGTGTGTTGCTATCACGCTTAGCGTATGGAGTGATATTTCTTCATACAAAATCGAATGACATCGAGTGACGTGCTTGTGTTATTTGTAATAAAAATTAGCGAACGTAGCAAAATATTTTGGCGCATTTCTACAATATTGTTGTTACGTAAGTATATAGGGTGATATGTCTTCATATATCCACGTGGTTTAAACCCAGAGTGTCTTTTTTGTTCGATAAGTTAAGCTGTATTTTAATGTTTGTTTTGAAATACTGGAAATTTGTTTCAGATTTGTTTCAGCTGCTTTAAGTATTTTTAAACTGTGATCAAATTGCAAAGAAAACAACATTATAAAATTAATTTTTTTTTTACACGCTTTCTTCACAAGAATCATTATAAGCATCACCAGGCTGAAAATTGGTTCTCCTATCTAAGAAATCCAAGAAAACACAAACAGAAAGAGTATGTCCTAAAACGTTGATTTTAGCATCAGTCAAAATTTACAAAAGCCGTGTATTACCCATAAAAAACCCGTGTATTACCCATAAAAAACCCGTGTATTACCCATAAAAAACCCGTGTATTACCAATTAAGACGAATTATTGTTAGAGTTGATATAATTGTGATGGTCGAGTAGCCTCTCACTGTTAAGCCATACCGTGCTCAGTTAATTTGTATCGTCTGTTAGTGTTAGTCAAAGCGTGAAAGACTACTGAATACGGACCCGCATATCTCATAGACTGTGTATTGCCATATATGATACCGAGCTATACGCGCCCGTATACAGTAGTGGTTCACGCTGTGAGTGTTCTCTCACTGCAATAAACTGTTCACGCTGTGAGTGTTATCTCACTGCAATAAACTGGGTTTGTTTCAAAATACTTCTGACGTCATTAGTGAAAAGGTATATTTACCTAAAGTATACATTTGACGTATAAAGCCAAACGATGCAAGGTAACAAGAAAATTAGTTACAAATTCCTTGACGTAAAGTTAGAGGATGAAGCAATCAAAAAGATTGACGGATGCACTACTACAATACGATGTTTACCCAAGTTTAGATTTGGACCTTATACTTAAACAATCCATTTAACTCTTTCCTGGCGATTGCAACCTCCTGATATTAAAAGTTTTATCGCAGAAATTCTCATTTAATATTTGTGTTTAATATTTCTTTGTTTTACACATTTTTTTTTTAATCGAACAATGGGAACAGGTGTTTTAACACCTTTTGTGCGCGTTTTACGTGGAAACGAGGCAGTTTCTGTCATAAAAAACTTGTAATTACGCTAATTCAGCAGAAAAGCATCATTATGACGTCATAAAATCTATAAAAATGTACGGGTTTGTTTTGACTTTTCCGACGGCTGAAAATGATAAACCTTCTAATTATCTTTTAAAATGTAGCAGTTTAAATGTTCGTCAGATAACACCCAACCAGTTCATTTTGCTGTCAAAAGTGCGCCTTAACGTCGTTGAGTGAGCATTGTCCTTTTAAAATATATATTGTCATTTTACGATAATTGCGTAATTAGCAGGAAATTGGCAGGAAATTAATTTATAATGAAGGTAAGTTGTTATTTAAACTCTAAGAGTGAAAAAATATGCACAGGCAATATATGATTTCTGTGTAATTTATAGCAAATTAGCAATAAACGTTGTCAAAAACAATGTACATGTACTAGAGAACTTACTCATAACTCACATTTGACATCATTTGTTTGGAAGACAATGAGACAATATGACATTTGTGCAAAAATTCCGAATTTCAACTCGGACTAAAAGCCTTAAATTTTGATTAGCAAGACAAAGGAAGTCGAAATTTAAATTTGTTCCAAGAGCCTACAACCGATCGCATAAATTATGGGACATTTTACGAATTTCAACAAGAATGCAAGCCACAAGTAAAACGTAAATACGTAAAATTACCACTAGACGTCCCTTGAGATTTATCCGAGTAGACTTAAGACTTCTGTTAAATTCTGCTGTTCCTAGCAGCCTAGTACCCAGGCTCTTGGAACATATTCGATTTTTTATGCCTTTAGGTTTGCTACCGAAAATTTAAGGCTTTTTATTTAATTAAAAATTCGACCTTGTCTCTCTTATTTATGTGATTGCTTGTAGGTACTAGACTGCTAGAAACAACTTAATTTGTCAATGTTGCAAAAAAGACCTAAGATCTTCTCATAACTTATGTATAGGGTTGTAGGGTGAATAATACGTAATGAACTCTCTATAAGGTGCTTGAGTAACATTTAATAACGAAATCTTTCAAAGCACCTTATCAAAGAATATATGAAGTAAGAGGAGTGGCTCGCGAAATGAAAATATCTCTGGATAGCTGGATAGCTATATAATTATAGCTAGCTAAGCTAAATAAAAAGCTCACAACACAAGCGCAAAACAAGAGCTATAAACAATATTTTTATTATGCTTAAAATGCGAGTATATAGTGGTTCGAATGATGCCCATAAACAAGCGCTTATGGGTTCAAATGAGGGCGAAAGCTCTAGTAACAGGACTACATATTTGTAAACAAGGCGTTGCTATGGGCCAGAAAGTCACGACCCTTCCTAAGAAAGCTTAATTCGACGGCATATCTTGGTCTAAAGGGTCTAAAACTTTCACAAAGTGTGAAGGACGCATATAAGTTGTATTTATAGTAAAAAAAAAATTCTTTATAAAAAATAGATTTCCGAGTTTATTCCCTGTATACTGCCACCTTAAGGGGGGTACATTGTCAAAATAAATGCAAACTATTTTCTAATATTGTAAATATGGGTGACCGATAAGAATGAGTTAACGTAACGAAGAAATGAATGAACGACAAACTTGTAAAGAAGCAATCGAGAGGCTTTAAGAAAGTGCCCTTTTATTGTTTACACAAGGTAACATCCAAACAAGTTTATTGACGTAATGGAACTTGGAGCATGAAGCAATTGCGAAGATTAAGATGGAATTATCCGCATCTGTATAATCGAAAAAACATTCCCGGAAAAAAGCACGTTTATGATATTGAATCGCATCATAACGAAATAAAAATTATAAAGTACGTCTTAGACACAACTAATGATTGTTACTTAAAAAATGATTAAAGTTATTAAATAGTTGTTTACAACAAATGCCTGAAACAAAACGGAACTATGTTTTATTTTTGCGGTTGAGTTCATAATCAAATAGAGTAAAATAAGACCACAGGTTAGAGCTGGTTTATTTAGGACAGAACGCAACGAAACAAGTTACTCTCCCAATTATAGGTGGGGTAAATTCGGGTTTTGGCAAAAAACCCGCAACCGTTTTCAATTTATTAGGCACAGGTTTTATATTAATTTGACCTTTTAGGAATTTTCAGATTTTATGCAGACCCCACCCTACAATAAGGCACGGGAAAGTAGCATCAAAACAGAGAGTTGCTTTACTCAGAACCAAAACAGCAACAGTTTTCTCTTCCACCCTGTAACAATGTTGAATCTACTATCATGGAATATATTTTCACAATCACTAATTGTCACCCATACATTCTCATTTCTCATATTCCCACTTAGGGAATATGGGGAATGAGAATGTATGGATGACAATTAATGATTGTGCAAATATATTCCATGGTAGTGGATTCAAATAAGATAGTCAGTAGAAACAAGTTCGTGCTTCTGGACGCTACTATCCGGATATACATATATGTTATGAATTTCACTACCCACTATATTTAACATAACTTGATTATTACAAATCATATCCTATTTATCTTAATCTCTGCTACACGACCACACGATGTTTTGAGAAGTTCCGAAGCCGCCGCCAATAAGTTCCGGAAATGTTCTATTTACATACTTGCATGTTTACAACGATATAGGACGTGTGTACGAACGTTATAAACATATCCTGGTGTACGTATCATAGAATCAGACGACACGTGTAAACACTATTATCATTGTTTATTACTCTTATGTATTTATACATGTGCATTTATATAAAATACAGAACAGATCGTAATTGTTTTTGGTGATTAAAGCCCTAGTGACAGAATTGACATTCATTTTATCTTATAAAGTAATCCTTAGGGGTCATCTTAAAAATAAAATATACAAAGGAGAGTAGTGAGTCAATGATCTTGCATTAGATTGGTTTCTTTGTACCGGATAAACCAATCGATTGCAAGCTCATTGGTCTAACATACTTCTGCACAGATTCATTTTAATGAATTTTGTCAATTTTAGTTGATTTAACCCAATTGGATTTGTTGGAAGTTGGATTTGGAGCGAAATTTTGAGATGGTCCCTTGTTGTTCAAATTAATTAAGGATATTGGAAATAACATTTGTTTTATGTCCATTGTAGCTATGAAGATAAAATCAGCTTGAAACTGTGTCATTGCTATATCAATGTTCAGCGTTTCATCTCTCTTTATCAGGGCCTACGACATACTTTTTCAGGTAGGGGGATATAGACATTCCATGTTTGCTATGTTTATTGATGTGAGATATATTTCAGCCTATTTGAGCCCGTGAGCGAAGCAAACAGCCACTTTATTTACAATTGTGACGAGCTTGCTTCCTTTACATAACTGCGAGGAGTAATTAAAGAAAAGTTGCATCAATCACCTTGTTATGACATTTATAAATATTAAAGTAAAACTTTAACTCCCGCTCATACAAAACATTCATTCTACATAAAAAATCATTTCCGGCAAGCTTACTGATAACAACACCGCATTGATTGCTTTAGTTTAGAAATATTAACATGCAACATCCGAATTCACGTGGTTCAAGCTATGTATCCCCTGATATTATACCTCGTGCCTGTTTGTGGCCTTGTAGGTGCTGGTTGTTGATCCCTAGCTCTTTTGATTCTTGCAGTAGTTCGTAGTAGACTGTTTTTAATCGTTCTAGATCAATGCAGAATGTTTAAACATTTAGTAGCTACTTTGGTTGTATAAACTGGAATATGGTCTAAAGCCTGTTTCCCACTGGTGAAGCATAAGCAGACGCAAGAGATGTAAGCATGCGCAAATGAAATGTTGCTATTTCAAAACGCAAGCAGACGTAAAACGACGCAAGAATATCAAAATATTTTGATATTCTTGCATTTTACTTGCGTCGCTAATACCTGTTTAAAAAATAAAGTAAGTTGTGCGCATGCTTACAACTCTTGCATCTGCGTATGCTTCACCAGTGTGAAACTGGCTTAAGGCTTTATAATTCAATTAAAGACGCATACGGCCACGTGGGCAAGTCATTTAGCATGCTTGTCAGAAATAACATATGGTGTAATATAAATTATTTCCAGAAACACACGCGATTATTAAGTAATAATATATGACGTCACTGCTTATGTGGTTTTACCTCTTGCATCAGAAAACATTCTTTTATTTCAAGCTTTCAGATAAACTGGAGTGAAGGTAAATATATAGTGAAATATTATTTCATCTATATAGTTTTCTGTAGTTTCTTTTAGAGCATACGTAATATAATTTTGTTAGAGCATACGTAATACGTAAACTGGACAACTTCGTCAAGAAGTCAAGAAGCCTGGGAGCGAGTTTTAAAATATGTTAATTATTCTCTAAGATCCTAAATAATAGTCAGAAATGCTGTCTCTGCTACTAATATAGTAGTAGGTGCTGATATCAGCAAAAACATTTGTGTAATGTAAAATGAAGAAACCAGATTAAACCTCTATCATTACACGTAATAGGGCATGAATTGACTGGTAATCACGTGCTTTTAAACACATGTTCCATGTATAGTACTTTATCCATTGCTATTAACAGGATACAACAAAATAAGAAACTGAATATGAAGCAGTAGTTTTTCAGGTTCTATTATCAGAAATACTAATAAAGTTGACTCTTTTTCCGGCTACCATGAATCCACGGAATTATTTTGTTACTATATCCGACACAGGTAATATAAATTATATTGTGCTTTAGGAAGTAATATTGGACAAGAGGCGAGTACTGAGTCAATGAAATTTAAAGAATTTATGTCAGCAATTGTAGCTCTATGACATACATTCAAGGATCTATAAAACTCGGCTAGAATATTACGGTAAAAATCGTAAATGTTTTAATAAAATTGTGCGGAAAATCAGGTAAAATTGGGGGGTCAAACCGTCAATATAAATGAGTATTTAAAATGTTCATTCAAAATGCTTATTCGTTGTAAACAGAAAATATTGTATTTTTAGTATTCAGATTTTTTGTTGGGAAATATCTACTAGGAATTGAAAATTGGACCACATAAAATGCTAGAACAACACCAATGTGGTTCTATAGCGTTGTTACTACTGACTTTGAACAAATCTTTGTTCACTATAAGGTAGTGTGGAAAAATAGTGTTAAGGCGTAACTCCGCTATGCAAATAACTTCACCTAACATTTTGTCTAGTGGAGATCCGGCTTTACTGTTATCTACATATTAACTTATTGTTACTAACAAGTGTGATATCCATGGCAACATAAATTGTAAAACTAACTAGGAAATGATTGTTTCAAATTTTTACCTTTTTAATTGGCGTTAGCTATTACTATTATTTTTTAACAAAAGAAAATAGAATAATTTGCTGTAACAGACCTCGATTTAGATATTAGTTAATTTTTTTATGTTAGAATGAATTTTAGTAGCAATTTTTGATTTTTGGTTTACTTGATAAAGATTTATATATAATAAATGGAAGTATTTTGTGCATTTATATAGATTTGATTTGACACGGTCGCGTACATCTCTATATAGGGACGGTGTATCGCCTGATATGATAAGACACAGTGCGTATATGGAGATACACGAGAGAATGTGTTCGCAGTCTTTCACAATGTGTGACAACATTTCCACGTACCGAAAAGTTACTTTATGTGACGTGAATTTACCCCTAGTTAAAACGTTGTCATTACTTTCTCGATAAGATTCAAAATATTGAAAAACATAATCTTAGTTCACGAGCACTGTGGAAAGAGGCCGATGCAGAATATTAAAAAGCAGTAATAAGAATAAGATAGATTTAGCTACAATCGTGGCGATAAATAATAATGTACCTGATACAATTGCATCTATTCTTCCCTCCCCATACAATGTTGTGGCCTTGGATTGTTCCTTGAACCAACCCACTGTCATCCAACCGACTGCAGCCTCATTATTAGACAACATTGTGAGCGGGGGCGTATCATTCATTTATCGTTACGATTATAGATAAAAAGTTTATGTGTGACAATTAGCTATTTAGCAAAATCAATTTAAATGTTTTAATCCTGCCTTTTCGGATGATTGATTTTTGAGGTAGGTTTTTGTCTTAGCATACGATTTCCTTTTTTATTTAGGGATATGCAGTTCTAGGAAAAATACGGAGTAAATACGGAGTAAATACGGAGCAAATACGGAGTAAATACGGAGTAAATACGGAGTAAATCAAAGCCTACTTAATGACTGCACAAAAGGAAGTTATTAATTTCCAACAAGTTCTACTTTGAGCAGCCATTACCTCGTTTTCACGCAATAGGTCTATCTGCATGTATCTTATGTAGCAATGCTAAACAGAACAGCTTCAGGTTACAAAGCCCGTAATCCAATGGGAACACGACGACAATAATCCGATATCATGCTGTTCAAAATCAATCATTAATTTTTTTTTTTGCATTTTAGGACTTAATCAGAGTTGATATACTTTCACAAACATTTATATATTCTTTAGAACATCGTAAACTGTATTTATTCTTGGAAATTTCTATGACCATATGATCAACTTGTAACTGGAGTCGGAAATGAATTTTTTGAGGAAAATATCCTTTTCTGTTCTTTAAAGGTTTGTTTTATCATACAAAGTAACTCTTTTATATTCTTATTAGGGTAAAGTATATACTTGGATTTTGACAAAGACATGAAGAACATCTGTTTACGCAATTATTTTTTCCTTATTTGTAACTTATTATCATCTTAAAGTTGAGCTTTTACAAAAGAATAATTCAGCTCGTTTTATTATTCATAATGACATGTTATTATTTTGTTGTATATATTGAGTTTATTAATAAATAATTCATTTTTTATTTATCAAACAAATTATTATTGTTATAAATTTATTCGTAATGACATAAAACAGACCGCCTATCACGATGTGCCTTGTTAAAGAGGCGGTCTATGTTTCATTGCCCACGCTCAGCGTGGGCAGTATATTACTCCCCGCAAAAATATGTATATTTCTTTCTGTTTTTTTTTTACCAGTTCGGAAAGCAAAATCGCATTTCTGAACAAAATATAAAAGATGGCAGACAATTTTCACCCTCCGTTTTGCGTTTTTAGAAAAGTTTCACCTAACAGCGTGGAAGGGTGAACCAAAACTACGGCAAACGAATGGAAAATCAAAGTAAATTCCGTTATCCCCGATATATACCGATAATATCTTCCGAAAGCGACTCCAGTCTTAATACCCTTCTTTCCAGCAATTTGCATTCCTTCCCTACGGACCAGATATTTGTAGCGAAATTCATGGCACATAGGAACGTTCATGTTTGCCGGCAACCACTGCAAGCAGTTACTACTCAGGAAATAATCTTAAAAAGAGCTGAAACATCCGTAATTCTAAACATTGGCTAACCAACGTGGGCACATAGTGTAAACTATTGCTAGTATAATAATGGTGTTGGGGAAAGCTCTATGATATAGTTTAATGCATTGTATGTAATAATCTACCAGTTTCTGTGGACCGTGTGAAAAGCTGAAGGCAGAGAAGGCTGAAAGATAAATAAGCCATGGAGCTGCCACACCACATAGTGGTCATAAACTTGTTTAAAGTCAGCAATAAAGACGCTGGAACAACGTCGAACGACGTTGTTATAGTGTCTTTACTTCAGACAACGCATTTTATTTGTTTTGTGAAAAGGTCTATTCAACAGTATTTCTTGATGTAATAATTTGACACAGCGTGAAAGACTACCAAATGCGGTCTTGTACATCTCCGTATTCGGTAGTCTTTAACACCGTGATATTTCAAATTAATATTTAAGAAGGTAATGTTATCAATAATTATAAAAATTTTGTAAATACGGGGGTAGCGAAATAATCAAAAGCGGGAAATAGCATTATTACATCACAGTGGGAAAATAACTTATCCACAGTAAAGGCCCTAGTAAAACGCTCTGAACCTGTTAACTGCAAACTTTAAATAGGTGTATACTCACTGAAATAGAGTTTAATGTACGAATCAATAGTTTAATAGTCCTCCATACTTTATTTATTTGTGCGGAAAAGCAAAACAAAATACTTTGAAAGCCAACATTTTAGAATATTCAAGGAAGAAATAACGTTTTCATTCTTATAAGTTATGAATAGTTAGACGGAACCTTTCATTTACAATATTCAAAGATAATTATACTGGAATTGTTACTCATAGTAAACGAATTGCTTTTGAATCATAAAATCGTAAATATTAAATTAAAAATAGAAATAAATATTCATTCACTTTACTTCGAAACGAGGAACACAAACACATGTTGGTATTAAATAAACACTGTAACGATTTACTGATGGTAAGGAATCGCATTTTTGAAGAACAGACACAATTTTTAATAGCTTTTTTTGTAATAAAATGAAAACGAGGCGTTCGTTGCTCAAGTCACACAAAGGAATATGTTACAATGCAATAACTTTCTTTGTGTGAAATGACTTGAACAACGAACGTTTTCATGAAAAGGTCTATTGATAAGTTTCTCCGTTCGATGAAGCCGATCAAATGCAACATTGTTCATTACGACGTCGCGAACGCCTGCTGACTACGGGACTAATGATGATATTGTGAGATAAACCTCCCTCCCATATTGTTGTCTTGTATTCGTTCTAGTCATGGAGTGAATTTTAAAGCAAAACAACTTTGGTTAGGGGGAGGGGGTGTGGTGGGGTTAAAAGACGTGTTATCTACGCAAGTTGAAAGGAAAATAGCATATTTGGAGGAAAAAGCAAGTCTGTCTCATTATATTTTGTGAGCGCTTGTAGCTAGTTTAAAATTATATTTATGCGTCGTTCATCATCATCATCAGTTTTTGGTCCGTAACCATGAAAGCAGCATTTTATTAGTTACCATGACAACTGTAAATAATTTGAACATTTTTTTCCATTCAAATCACAAAATAATCACTGCAAATAATCATTGCAGCGTGTCTATTGTCTCGCGTTCTAGGGTAAACGCCCCGAACAAATAGGACCGAATAGTATCAATACATGTGTTTTTGCCCCATTTTATGTTATACTCTTTAAGGCAGCTTTTACATGAATCCCTAAAATGAGTTTCTTCCTAAACGATCTTCCATTTGATTGGTTTCTTCGTACAAAGAAACCAATCAAATGGAAGATCGATTAGGGTGAAACTCATTTAGGGGTCCATGTAAATGCTTCCTATTTAGGATTATTAATACCTGTTTGTTATTTTATTGTTAAAGTAGCAGATGTACTTATCTTGGTAACACTTTAAATGCAGAAAAAAATCTGATTTTGCCAATTAGCGAAATTAAACGCTCGCAAAATATTATTTTTGTTCTTCTCCACGTCTACCCGTGGTGTTAACTAGATCATTTACAGTATACAATACTTTGAATTGTTAATAATAAAAACGAGCGAGCCACGTACAAAAAGAAAGGAAGATTTTGACACGTTTTCTAGCAGACTTATTGCCAGCTACACTGGATAATACAACCTTCATGATTAACTATGTTTGTTTTACATCATGAAAAACTACCGAATACGGTCCGTATATCTCCGTATTCGGACTGTGTATTGCCATATATGGTAATATTCAGTCCGAATACGAAGATATACGGGATCGAATTCGGTAGTCTTTTACGCTGAGTTCGTGACAATAATTAACGCCAGATATCACAGGCTTTGCCATTTAAATTTCTCTTTAATCCTATTGAGCTCGTGATGTTCACGTGATATTTTTTCATGTTTTGTTATGCATCCATTGAAAGTGTTAAATATACGTGTTTTGTTGCCTACATCAATTGAAAGTGTTATAACCTTTGATTGAAAAAAATAAAAAAAATGGGGCTGTTATCACGTTTTGTTTGTTATAAGTTTCTTTACGCTTACAAATATGAATATATACAAACTTTCTCATTAAAAGATTAAGTCGACCTATGAAAAACATTTGTGTATAAAGCTATGAAGACACGAAGATGCATTTTCGTGCGATGGTTGTAAAATCTTATTTTGCTCCCGTTGCATGGAACTGTTTTTCGCAAAGGAGCAAAAATTTTCCGTGTCGCCACCCTCTGATCAAATTTGATGCAACATTTTCAGATTAGCCACTCAAAACCAGAAAGTTTGCTTACATGCGCTTCGACAAAAAAATATTTTTGCTCCTATCGCATAAGTTTGGCTCCCATCGCATGAAAATGCTCCCTCGTGTCCACATAACTTATATATATTGACTACAGTTTTTATTTATTAGATATGGATGCTCGCTTATCAATCATAATATATTTACTCATCATTATCAATTCAACAAGATGCGAAAGATCAAAATTACACATTGGTGTACTTATACCAAGAATCTACAGACAAGATTTATTCTGTTTTCAATCAGCAATTAAAGTTGCAACTAAATTAATCAATGAAGATTCAAATATATTAGAAAATTATGAGATTGTATTACACATTAAAGAAACGCGCGTATGTTTATTCCCAGTGGGCACAAACCTGTTCAAAGTATTCAGTCACTTAGCGCATTTACTGCTGACTTTGAATGAGTTTTTGCCCACTGGATTTTTTCTGTATGAGACGGACCTCCTGATATTTCCAATTTTGTCATTCCAGCCGGCAAAAACCTGTTCAAAGTCAGCAAAGCAACGTCAGAACAACGTTCTTTGACCGTTGTTCTAACGTTACCTTGCTGACTTTGAAAAGGTTTTTCCGGCTGGGATAAATATTAAAAATTATGTTTTAAGGGGGTTATGTTATCAAAAACGGAAGAAAAAAATCTTTATCGTTACCCCCTGAAAATACGAAAATTAACAAAAGAATAACTGTTAAAATATTGTAAATACGGGTGACAGTCAGGAAACTTTCTTATTACATGAACTACAACAACTTTGAGACGGAATATTTAAATATTTGGGATGAAAAAAATGTGAACTATTAAATATAAGATATAAGCTTCTTACAATGAGAATCGCTTGTAGTTTTGTGACAGTTACAAACATAAGATGCAAGCTTCTTACAATGAGAATTGCTTGTAGTTTTGTGACAGTTACAAACATAAGATGCCAGCTTCTTACAATGAGAATTGCTTGTAGTTTGGTGACAGTTACAAACATAAGATGCAAGCTTCTTACAATGAGAATCGCTTGTAGTTTGGTGACAGTTACAAATATAAGTTGTAAGCTTCTTACAATGAGAATCGCTTGTAGTTTTGTGACAGATATAAATATAAGATGTAAGCTTCTTACAATAAGAATCGCTTGTAGTTTTGTTTTAGCTAAAAAGTGCCGTGTTTTCTCGCCAGAAGTCGAGTTTGTAGTACAGGATACCTAAAAACTGATTTGCACTAGGCGAATTCGTTTGCACGAATTCTAAATGAAGCCATTTGGCGGTGACGTCGCTTTCAATCAATGTAGTGGATTCATTTAGAATTGGCGAGAACGAGTTTGCCTAGTAGAGATCCGCCTTAACACGGTTTCGTACATCTCTTTATGTGGCAATACACAGTTTTACGGGGCTGTATTCATTAGTCTTTCAAATTGAGGTTTTCTAATTACAGGCCCAAGGATCAACGACATTATATGGATTGTACAATCTTCTTTATACGGGTCCTACGAAAATCGCCATTATTGGTCCTGGATATTCAACCCCAATGAAAGATGCAGCTGAAATTTGTACTTTCAAAGCTGTATTACATGTAAGCACCCTTGTTGATTATCACTCACGGTTTGACCAATGGGATGTCTTCTTTTGGTTTTCACCACAAATTTCCCGCCTATTTGAGATTATCTTATAACTTTGTCTAAAACACAAGTTTTTGATAAAATGAAGAACGGTGCTATGTTAATGAGCTAGTATTGGATTAGTTCTTATGTACGAGGTAACCAATCCATTGTAATATCGTCGACTCAATACTCTTTTCCACTCTATAAATTTTATGTTTGAATCTTTTATGACGAATGTTTGCTAAGATTAGAAATATAAAAAAACGACGAAAGAATATTTCTTCTGAAGCTTTTTATGTACATTAACGTCAGAATACATTAGCGCAAAATGCGTTAATAAATGGCAATTTATGCAACCTAAATATAATTATTTATTTTTCTAAGTAGCTTTGGTATCATTATTATTTTTAAAGCTGCAATGAAGAATCGATTCAGGAATATTTTAAATCAAAAAATAAATAAAATTCGTGTTAATGAATTTTTCTGATGTCGATGTACTTAAAATGCATTGTTCACATTCTTTTAGATGGGATATTCAGCACTGGATCCATCTCTGACATCAAAACAACTGTTTCCCTACACTCTCCGTTCAACTCCTGCAGCTCAATCATTAAACGAAGGAAAGATTGCTTTCCTTCATAATTTTAAGTGGAAGCATGTTTCTGTTTTATATGATTATGCAAATACTCTATATCTTCAGGTAATGCTTGATTTTCATTATGCGAGAAAATCCGCGCGAAACCAAAAGAAGAAAGTTCAATGGTAGGAATTGGCATCACACACCGTGTAATGTCAATTTCAACCAATGGAATGTTATCTTCTGGCATGCGCGGAATTTTCCCGCATAATAGAAATCAACCTTAATCAACCCAATCTCCGTATTTATTTGCATATATGGCAATACATAGTTGTTCTAGCGTCTTTACTGTGTCCTTGGAATAAATTATTGCCCACGGCGTAGTGTAGACTTTATTTCATTTTAGACGGTAAAGAATTTAGTGAAGATGTTTAATAAGCATAACATTGTAGCTTTATCAGTGAGTGGATTTCCAATATCTTATCGTGGTGACATCAAACTCCTTATGGATAAACTGCAGGTAAAAATCAATAAAAATCTATTAAACGCCTTCTAAACGTCCCCTATAGTAAAAGCCCTTTCAAATATTGACATTTTTTTATACGCTTTCCCTGTATTAAACGCCTTCTAATAGTCCCCTCTAACAAAAGCCCTCTGAAATTTTGACGTTTTTAGAAACGCCTTCCCTCTATTAAACGCCCTCTAAAGAAAATGCTGCTCTATTTTAAGTGAAGATTTAAATATAATTCTCAAAAAGGTTTTAAAAGGTTTTTAAAAGGTTTTTTAATACAGCGTGAAAGACTACCGAATACGAACCTATATATATGACAATACACAGTCCGAATACGGAGTTACCTATACGAGTCCGTATTCAGTAGACTTGTGATATCAATTCCTACGAATGGAATGTCTTTTATAGCTTTCACACTGAATTTTTAACCTTAAGAGTTCGTAAGTGCGGTTACAAATATCACGGACTGCCGCTCCACTCGGGATTCAGTTTTAAAAATTTTCAAATACGATTACCAATGTATAATATACAAATATTGTACCGTGATACGCAGTCCTTGTGTGAAGTTATTTCTAACAATATTCTGTTTTTATTTTCATGCCATGTGAATTAATGAAATAAAATATATATATACATCTTATCATAGAAATTAGACGCAAGAATAATTATTGGTGAATTTGGGAATTATGGTGCAAGGAAAATATTCTGTGAGGTACCAAAAAACGTTTACTTATTTATTCATTCATGTCCTGCCTGTCATAACCGCCTAAACTTATTTTTTTATTCGAGGCAATGGATAATTAGACTCAGGCAATTCTCATTCAACCATTTTGGAGGCAATAGGTAATAGACCACTAAATCGTAGACAATAGGTAATAGACCACTAAATCGTAGACAATAGGTAATAGACCACTAAATCGTAGGTAAGAGGAAGAATAATCATCATCAAGATGAAAATATGACATGCGCAATGACGACAATCAGCGTGTAATAATGATACACACCTATCCTGCCTTATCAATATGTGCATGGATAATAAACGTTGCAGCCACTGCTTCTGTATAGCATCGCACTTCGGACTGCTATTAAAGCTAATAACTGCTATTATAGTTAATAAAACAATTGCCTTTGGATTCGTAAAAATTGTAAGTGAGAAACTGATATTTGGTTTAACTGAAACAGTTTTTCAAAACTTTTAAGAATGAACTGAAAGAAAGTCATATTTTTGTTGCATAGTGACATTTCTCTTAACGTTGATTTCCAAAACGCGAAACATTCCGCGCAAAAGTCTAAATAGGACATCCCATTGATAGGAATTGATATTTTACATGCGACGTCAATTACTACCAACAGAATGTCTTCTTTGACTTTCGCACCGGATTTTTTTGTCTAGTACAAACCTTTCCTTTAGGCTTATAGACGTGGAATGTATGGTCCAAAATACGTCTGGATAATATCATTTGGATTATCTACTGAGTGGTACTACGACAAATATCCTGATCCAGGTGATTGCAAACCTGATGAAATTTTAAAAGCAAGCGAAGGACATTTTAGTGTGAGAAAATCAAATTTTAGAACAGATGGAAAATTAACTGTTGCTAACAAAGTAAGCTTAATAAAATGATGTATAAATTAATAATAAATGGACGAATTTACCATATTTTAACCGGTGGCAATACACAGTCCAAATATAGTGATCTACGATACGTGTTTAATTATTTCCTGCCGATCATAACCCCCTGATATTCAAAATGTTATCGCAGAAATTATCCTTTCATGTTTGTTATTAAGGGGGTTATATTACCAAAATATAAGAAAAATTATTGTAAAATATTTGTTAAATTGAAAGACTGTTTGTTAAAATATTACAAATATACGTGACCGACAGGAAATAGTTAATATCAGATCATGTTTATTATTTGTGAATATGTTTATAGACAGTCTATATACGGTAGTCTTTCCTCCGGGGAACATACTTTATTTAGCCAGTCACGATAAAGTACTACAATTTTTTGCTCAATAATCAAATAACAAATAGATTATTTGTATTGTTTCATCAGTGGACAGAGACGTCCGCGATTCAACTTTGTTCTGGCGTCTTTACTGCAAACTTTGAACAAGTATTACCAATATTGAAATGGCGCGGTTTATCATGTAATAGACCTAATAATTAATGACATGATAATATACCTATATCATTTCAATATTCATGTAACTAGACTGTGTGAGTAGTGTAACTAGACTGACACAAATATCTTCCAAGAGGTTATTACCTACTGGTTTACTACATTACACCATAGTATAGTGGTTAGTACGTTCCAACTTCATCGGAGCGTCCCGGGTTCAATTCCCGGTCAGGTGCCAAGGTT
>JAULBZ010000398.1:0-32053 GCA_032360805.1 Neoturris breviconis
GCTTATTGAAATTTGTGCGCTTATTCGAGGGGGCGCTTTTAGACACCTTATACCCTCTACCCAACTTATTTTCAAAATTTTCCTTATCTCGTTAAAAACACCCTTGTAGCTATACTCACCAATCCTTCCTCCATAGGTAATGTCCGGCAGTTATTTATAGCTAGATACTGCATAAGCACTTAGTCACTTTAAAACTATACCATACTTTAAAATCATTGTGATATTATATTCAAGCTAGTGTCAGATTGTATAAAACAAAACAAGGAGGATAATTTTTTTGGCATTTGGTTGCTTTTTTGTTAACAACAAAATCAATCAAACCAAATATAGTTTAATCAATATTTTTTCTCTATGGATATCCTGTAGCTGTTTGAAGAAAAAAATATTAAATACTGCATCATGAACAAATTAATGGTAATGGTAATGGTCACTGAAACATTCCCTCTCACTATGAACAAACAGATCAACTGGGAGTTCAACACTGCTATTACTGTAATGCAGGAACCTCCTTCTTGAATAATAAATCGTATACCTTTCATTCTCTTAGCCTTATCTTTCACTTTTTTGACTCGTTCTTTTTTCTTCAAAGCAGTTGATTTATCACTTAAGGAATGAACACTCTGACGAGGTGGTCTTGCCTTTCTTTTCGGAGCACCTTTCTTGGATGGCGATTCATGTGATTGTTCTGTACAGAATGGGAATGAATTTTCAATTATTTTAGGTTCATTATCTATGATATTATTCTCATCTTGATCCTTTTTTGCTTCATTGGCATTAACAGATATTACTATTTCTTCTTTTGGTTTTATGTTTTCTTCTTTGGCAGATATATCTGCAGCTCCTTGTTCATACACTTTTACATTTTCTGTTTCACTGGTGATCGCAAATTGGATACATGAAGGATCTTCACTTCCTTCATGATGCACTTTAATAGAATCCTAAAATATGAATTCAATCAACTGAACTGCTAGATAAGTGATGAATATAACTGCCAGAAATCACCTGTGGAGGAGTGTTTTTTTAGTATAGTGTTCAGCTAATAAGCACTATTAAGTAAACAGGTGATTTCCGGCAGTTATATTCAGGCTTGATATGTGTGGTGAATAATATCTACTAAGTCACTATAAAATTAGGCCTAGATATAGCACGAGTGGTTACAATAAGGGCAAATAATCCCTGTGGAAGAGTGGTTATTGAACATAGCTTCAGACTTTGTAGCATGAAGCTATGCTCAAAAATCGCTCCTTCACAGTGATGTTTGTGATCCTAGTGAGAATAACAAGCAAATTTTAAAAGATTGGATACATACTATAAAATGTATTTGGCGCTTATTCAATTTTTGGAGCAGCGCTAATTCAAGAGCGACACTTATTCCGAAGTGGCATTTTAGAAACTTGGAAGTATAATAGTACTATTCTTGTCGTACTGCCATTCCAGTAAGCTGTGGTGTCCAGGAGCGTATGAAATTCTACTTGATAGAGCATACTTTAAATTTAGCAGCAATTTTGTGTGACATGCTTACACTGCTGTAAACAGAGGAGAACTACCTTCTTGTTGCTATGTTTTTCAGACGAGCGCAGCACTTGAAAATATCTTGATTGAATAAGTACTGCAGTATAAAAAAAAGGTGTTGGTAAGCGAAACCAAACTTGTTGCACATATTATATGTATGGACAAAAAAATCATTATCTCTTGCGGATCATATATATATAAATCTATTTTATCTTACAAAATCTTGACTTAATTATACAAATTTAAACAATCATTGACCCGTCCACTATGTCAAACCAATAGTCTCAAAAGATTGTTGACATTACCTGTGGAGGAGTGTTTCTTGAGTATAGTTTCTTTCAGCTACAAAACTGAAAATTATACTAAAAAAGACTCCTCCACAGTATATTTCCGGAAGTTATTTTAAGGCTAAAACCATTGCATATACAGTAGTAAAAGTCACAATGAAGATGCAAACAGAGACAGAGAAACTTGGCTAATTTATGCTGTGAAAATTCATATACCAGTGTGTAAAATAACAACAAATGATCACTGTGGAGGAGGGATCTTTGAGCATCTAGCCTGAAGCAATGCTCTTCCACAGTGATTATTTGCTGTTATTTTAAACACTGCATACCTCATGTTTTTCTTTCAATTCGATTGTATTAGACGATGAAGGGGTGTCAGCATTTGTAACAGCTAACGAATCATGATTACCTTTCGGATTGACCATTGATGGGTTAACAAGTTGTTCATTTTTAACAACAGTAGTATTTGTTTTAACAACCGTTGCATGCTGTTGCAAAATTGACTTTTTTGACCAGAAATCTTGAAGCAATTTCTCACAATAAATCAAAGAACTTTCAGGTTTCCATGAGTCTTTCCAATGGATAAAGTAATACCGATGCCCATCCTAAATTTGTAAACAGTGCTTGAAGAGTAAAAACGCACCTAAAACTAGATTTTCACTAGGCAAATTTGTCTGCTTAAATTATAAATGAAGCCATTACATTGGTTAAAAGTGACATCAACTTTCAGGCAACATCGCTGTCAACCAATGTAATAGCTTCATTTAAAATTGAGCGAAGGAATTCCTAGTGGAGTTCCGCCGTTACACAATGCAGCGTAAAAAGGACAGACATTTTCAATAATGTGGTTCAGGGGATTCCCTCAATTTTGATATCCTGTGCTTTGTAACTCCTTAAAAAAAGCCATTGGAAGTCATCACACAACACAAACAAAAGATTTCTAAAAATATGTGAAGCTGTATCAACTAAAAAGAGTTAATATTTTTCATGAGTGTCACTGCTGAGTATTATAGTAGTGTTTTCTGAGAATGTTTGGGTATTTTAGAAGTTTTTATCAAAGAATTTTTAGGTATTCAGGTGTTTTCTGATTTTTTGAAGCACCTGAGAAATTTATTGGAAATTTGTTTAGCTTCATTGTCATTATAATAAGAAGTGTTTTTTTTTTGTTTCATAGCAGGAAGTTCTTTTTAAAAACTCAGAAATCTGTGACAAATCGTTGTCATTTGGTGGTTGACACATTTATGAAAGAAATGCATTAACAAGTTTACAATTTACTGAAACTAATCATATAAAGGAGGAAGCTGTCAAACTCACAAGATTACCAATGAAAAACAACTGCAAATTTTAAAGGAAATTGGACACGCTGAAGAGATCAGACAGAAAGTTCTGGAAAACCTATTAGAAACCAGAAAACGTAAATCCTGAAGTGAACAATGGATCAGAAACAATGTGTTACTTTTTAAAAATCTCATTGTGAACAAGAGTATGAAGTACAACAAAATTAATTTGAACTAAAGTAACGCACGGAAAATTGATTTGTGTCTGGCGATAAAATAGCTATTGCGCTAATTTTTCTAGTAAAAGAAGTGAAATATGTTGTAGAATAGCAAGTGGGGTGGCTCTGCTCAATCCATTCACGTTTTTCCAGCGAAAAAATCCAAAGAGATTTTAAAACGGGCCTAGTGGCGCTGACTTTGAAATTCCAAAACGGAGCCACCCCACGTAGGGTACGGCACATCATAATATACCGTTTCCATTTTTTTTTATTCAATTCCTGTTCAAACAGCGTCCACAATGCCAAAAAACTAAAAAAATTCCTCCACCATGCTATTTTTTCACCTGCGGCATATTTTCGTCATAAGTTGATAAGTAGCGAGAAAAAGATAAGAGAGACCAAAAAATTAAGTATGGCTGCAATACGGGACGAGATACAAAGGTGTTTATTTGTATCGCTCGCAGAAATACGTTGAAGGTAGGGATAAAACGTTATTTCCTCCTTCTAAATGTTATTTATACGTTATGTAGAAAGGTTCTAGAACAGTTCCGACGTATTATTTTCGCCGGTGGAAGCAAACGAGTCTCATGATTTCTTTGAAATTCTCTGAAAAACATTAAGAGGAGGGAATTGTATGGCTCGTTTTGGTAATTTATGGGTTCTAGATGTAGCGTTTCAGTATCTTAGGGACAATTAGTTACCTTATTAAGCTTTCATAAGTCACTTGGCTTATCTAAACTTCGTTTCGGGTATTTTTCTAGCTGAAAACCCAAGAATTTTTAAAAACATTTTTTAGCACCATTTGAGATTCGAGCGGTTATGGCCTCCATTCATGTTCATATATCCTACAACTATTTCTAATGTGTTGTCTACCCTCATCGCCTTACTTTTTTTTATTTTGCCAAAACATTTTTTATAAGGCAATTTTTTTGCAATTTTTTTTTTAAGTTCGATAATCCGGACGCTTTGTGCAAATCTCACCCGACATGTTAAATATCATTGGAAAGATAATTTGTTCGCCTTTCATTTGCTTTTCACCCCATTTAAAAATATTATTAACTTTTTCAGATAATTACTGATTTGTAATACAAGTTGTGTGCCTGCCAACGCCCGGGAAAGACCCGGTGCAAAAAAAAACTGGTATATATCTTAATGTGCCTATAAGATTCTCACAGAGCCCTGGAAAAGTCAAAAACAGTCACAAATAATCAAACATGAAAATCGATTCTGGATTATCCATATCCTCCTTAAGATGTAAGGGTTAACACACAGCATTAAGTCTTAACACGTTATGTCCCCACTAGAAGAAAGCATGAAGCTTAACACCATCGCCTTAAGCCTTACAGGGGTGTCTGAGGAGCTTTTAACCATCTAAAATCTCGCAACCAAAAAGTATCTTTTGTGAGAGCACACTGTTAAAACCATTTACTGTCGTTTTAGCTAGGACTCTTACCTGGCCAACCTCACATGATTTGATCTCTTCTATTTCATCTGATTTTACAAAACCAAGAAGGTCCCATCGACGATCTGTAGGAAAAGTTAGAAAGTCGCTTCCAGGGAGAGGTCTAGGTAACTTCAGTGTCTCACCCTCAGCCATCTTGTTTTGAAAACAAAAGTATTCGATTTGGTAAATTGCCCCTGCAACACGAAGATACTAAAATACGGAACAATCAGAACAAGCAATAAAGGCCGGTTTCCACTTCGCGTAAATTGGTCGCGCGAAGGTGAAATATGAGTAGTCCGCGTGAACAGTTTCTACACGAATGCTGCTTAATTTGAACATTCGCTATATCGAACAAAATCTTAAGTCCCTAGAGTTTTTTTATGTTTTCTGTTGCTTAATTCGAATTCCGCTAATTTAAACATTTTGCTAATTCGAACCATATTTTCGGTCTCCCGTATTGAAGGTCACAAATGAGGGATGAAAACAAGCTCGTCCCCAGCACCTTTTGACTTTTTTTTATAAAAAAAAGTCAAAAGGTGCTGGTAAAAAAAAGTCAAAAGGTGCTGGGGACGAGCTTGGGATAAAAATGCAAAAAAACTTTAATATTTTTTTATCTCACGCAAAAAAATAAACAGACTTTTTTAGATCATAAATATTTATTTAAAAATGGCGAGTTGAGTTTTTTAGTTGAGAATATTTAAATAGCAAGTTAGACACCTTCGGCATATGAAGTCACCTTTCTCAATGTGACACCAGTTCTACATAATGTTTATATGTAAAGAGTGAAACATGCTATAATTAGCTAGCATAAAAACGTTTGAACTCACAGCAACAATATTATAAGCAAACTAGAAACTATATGCGTTTAATTTTATCCGTTCATTACTAGGAAAAAATCTAGAATGTTTTACTTGAAAACAAAGCTATATATAAACATCTAATGTTATAAAAGTTTTGCCTACTTTCTTAACTGGAAAGTTTTGTTTATCGCTTACTCGTTAACTCGCGAAATATTTTAAAAACGGCCCTCGAAAATACTAGAATATCAAGGCCAATCAGTTTGCAGAATCGACTGGCAGAGGCCAGGGCTTTCTTTGCCGCTCTTCCGTGTATTGAAAAGGCAAAAAGCCCTGGGAACGAGGTTGCAAAATAGGGTGATTATGAAGTTCGGAAAAATCATACACTTAGGATTATGTTATCCTTCTGTAAAAGTATTTAGCTAATTGCTAAATTAGCTAATTGGAGGCGTCTTTCTTTTTGAGCAAGATCATTTACGCGAAGTTCTCTTTCGTTCAGATTTGTACGAAGAAATCTTAGTGTCTTTTGATGCGTCTCATCTCTATTTTTTGAACATTTTGAACTTTTTGTTTACTCCTGCAGTTAAATGTAATACATTGACGTCAGAATTCCTTTACACGGAATTCGTTAATGTATGATGATAACCTGTCGAATGAAGTTACTAGCACTAGAAGCATTTACAGAAAAAGGTTCATAAAACTGGCTTACCGTTCTCCCACTTAAACAACAAGAATTTGCTTTAGACAAGCAGTCTTTCTGGAACAGTGTTTATTTAAGACATGCTATCCTTGTTCTTCCTAGACTATCTTTAAATTGTGTTAGTCGATCACCCTTTGGTGTTTAACATGCTTTATCCTGCCCAAAGAATGGAGGGTTTACAATCGGAGGGCACAGCAAAATCAGAAATTTTACATCCATTATTTTTTGGTTACGTCATCATTTTACAATTTTGCCTGGAAATTTTTTTTTTCGTGAATTTTTTTTCTTCTTCTTGTTTTTAAACGTAAAACCTAAAAATTGCAGGTGACCTTCAAAAAGGCTGTGGTCAAGGGGGATATGGACAGATTTTCGGGAATTTTTTTTTGGAAAAGTTGTCTAAAGACATAAAATATAATGTGGGATGGGGGCGAAATCCGCCCCTCCCCACCACCCTAGTATTAATAGGGTTAAACTTAAAGAACAAACCAGAATACAAAGGCGTAAGTGTGACTAAGATTATACCGTATCAGAAAGGTTATTAATTAAACAGTGGAGAGAGGAGGCAGAAGAAAATAACATGAATTATTTGCGACTAAAGAAGATAATACAGTCGGAAACAATTTGCATTTCGAGCGATTCATTTTTGCCTGCGTATCTGCATTTTATAATTATTATTGCGATCTCGTTTCTATTCCTATTTAATTTCAGATAAACGAAACACGCCGAGAAAGTCTAGTTAGTTAGCTGTTACATAAAAACTAAACTAAACTTTTCATTAATTAGATCCTGCTTAATGTGTATACGTGGAACAAGATCGACAAACTTTGTTACTGATATCAAGAACATCGACGAATCAGATATCAAAGTAGTTACATATGAATGACCACTCAATTCTTTCTTCTTCTTTTTTTGCACATACACACACTCTGTTTATGTAAATAAACGTGAACTATTAAAAATATTAGTATTATGTTAATTTATTTGGTTAATGCCCACGCTCAGCGTGTGCAGTTCTCGCAAAAATATGTATATTTTTTTCCGGGTTTTCTTTTTTTTTTACCAAATCGGAAAGAAAAGTCGAATAGCTGAAAAAAAAATCAAAAATGGCAGACAATTTGCATTTTTAGAAAAGTTTTACCTAACAACGTAGAAGGGTGAACCAAAACTACGGCAGCGAAGTCAAATTATTAGAAAATCAAAGTAAATTCCGTTATCCCCGATATATACCGATAATATTTTCCGAAACCATACTTCGTTATCTTTCCCACCATTTGATATTTAATCGCCCTTGCCGGCAACCACTGTTAGAGGTTACAAGCGGGCTGGAGGATTTGTGCAGTCATAAACCATCTTCTTTCTTCTAATAATGCAAATATGATATTAATTTTTCAATATCGTTCTGACCGCAGAATATCTTTACTTTGGACTCATTTTTTAGTTAGTTCGTTTTTTTTTGAATATTTAGCCGAATAGTAAGGTGTCTATTTCAAGTGCGACAATCATTTTTGCAATTCCATTCCATTTTGCAATTCTAATCCTCATTCTTACTCTATAATCTTTATTATAAAACATGTTTCAAAAACATATTTTGGACTGGATTGATTAGTATAAAATTATTCTTAGCCTGCAGTTGCCTGAAAAAAACGTATTTTTTATCAAAGTTTTCATCAGCAGCATCATAAAAATTAGTTACTTACCAATTTTCATGAAAAAGCAAACATTTTTTGATTTTTGATCCAAAATTTGCCACAAAAGGTAATATTGGTTCAGAATTTTCAAAAATGAATATCAGATTTGAAATCAGAACCATAAAATTGCCAGTCAAGAATATTATCCTTTATGACCAAATCAAACATTTGTTAGATACCATAGATACCAATTTAGGCTAAAAATTTGGCCAAACTCGTTCCGAGGGCTTCTTCTCACTTGACGTATTTAGCCTTAAGAGAAACCTTTTTATTGATTTTAATTTTTGTTTATGGATAATTTTGAAGTGGGAAACATGCAGGAAAAAATTGCCGAAAATTGTTTAAAACCGCAAGACAAAATCTGTGAAATTAACCGGACAAAATCGTCGCAAATTTGACCATAATTGCCAAAAGTATTGTCTGCTAGACTAGCAGATCGTCGTTATCAGCTAAACTCGGCCTTAAAAACTTCCGCCTCTGTCACATTATTATATATAACGTTTGAACCACTAAAGCAAATAGAGCTGAAACTATCACAAATTGTGAGAATTTCAGCTTCATTACGTGAACGGTTTTAAAAAAATATGGGTCATAACCTGCGACAACCTATTTCTAGATGGGGAAATCCTACATAAATGACCAAAACATTATTTTGCAATAATTTTTGTATGGTTAATACTAATAAACTTGGTCAGCTTACATATAATCACGAAAGAAATGTTTCAGAAAGTTTTAAATCGGATTTATTTCAGATTTTCGGACGATTTTCGGGCATTTTGCAATGATCTTGCGTTAACAAAATTGAAACTGTATTAAATAACAACTAAATATCCGTCCAAAACTGTTTTAATCGCATTTCTAAGAATATAAGGATTTTGGACAAAATATACTATTTCAAAGTTTTGCAATGACGTCATCAAAAAAATGCTGACGTCCGAAAAATAAATTTGCCACTTTTTTGTTCCTTTCATGATACACTATTAGCCTGCTTAGTTTCGTCTTTACACTATTAGTCGTTCAAAAGTTAATAAGGGGGAAGGGGCGGAATCCCCCCCCCTCCTTCCCGTTATTATAATTCCATTAATCGTTGTCTATTCTTAGATTTAATCTGGACATTTCAGTTGAACTGAGCACACGGACTTCCGGATTATTCGGATTTCTTTCTATCGCTTCTCTTGTTATATGCGCCAATTGAATATTTTCGACGCATTGTAAACCAAATCCTCTTTCAGTTGCAGATATATTTGCGCCAGTTGTTTTTTGAACCGCAATCAAACCGCCATCTCCATCTGAAATTAAATCACATTCTGTTTCTACTCCACCTATGTTTACAGAAGAAGGAGGATCGTTTCTCCTTACCACCTGTGTTATTTGAGGAGGATTTGAATGCTGCACTTGATGAGGTCGACTTACATATCCATCTGGACTTGGTGCTTTTGGTGCTGTTGGTGAGCTATAAACTCTCCTGGGAATATAAGGATTATATAACTTTTCCTTTAAACCTTTCCAAAATAGCCATATTGCAACAAGATCTATAAGTACCATAATAAAAACCAAAACAATGAAACCGAAATCTATCTTTTGAGGCCACGAGGGAAAATCCAAATCGTCGAAATATTTCTTTTTGATTAATTCTTTACTGCATATTATAATTCCAGCGATTCCATCCAAAAGATACATGATTAGAAGAAATCTATAGCAGAATTTGCTGTGATAACAGCACGTTGTGATGAAGCAGATACCAAAAATTACCCCTTTAATGTGCATCGAATAAACCGATAGGCCAGTCAAGTCTATATACTTCAGATCACTGGATTTGATTTCATCAGAATATAAGGTGTCAACTTTATAAATTAGATATCTTGCAGATATCAATAGGATATGGGGAACATGGAACAAAATCAATATAATCTGACGCCACCGCTTAAAGGATTTAACTTTCATGTTAAATGACGCATATGGTTATAAAGATTTCTTGCAACGAATATGTTCCAGTCTTCTTCATCAAATATGGTCAAGTCTTCTTACAACAATTCATACGCAAACAGAATTCCAATATATTCTCACTTTGATACTATTATAAAGTTATATAAAATCTTTATGAAAGACATTTTAGACTTCCTAGTTTCTCCAACGCAGATGTTCAGACATTTAGAAGTCTTTTAAATTGTGCAAATGTAAAGCATAAAACCACAGTCACAGGCGATACGGCTTTCGTAGGTTAGCCAGATCTTTCTATCTAAACACAGCTCTGTAGTGACTGGTAGTTAACCACAGATGTGATTTATGAGGTTTACCTCATCGTAAACTCTTGTGAGTATGATCTTGTATGTGGCTTAAATAGACTCTTAATTGCCAGAATATATTCGCTTGTCAAAGGTCCTTCTAAAACTCAAAATATGTTTATGTTTTATTTTTTTTCTGTCATTTTTTCTACAGGAACCTTCACATATGCGCAAACTGAGCTTGGGAATTTGACGTTTAAATCTGATCTGATCTCACGTTTTGTACAAATTATAAAGGTTTATTACTTATAATATGTGCCTTATGAAACAAAATTTTCTATATTTTTTAAAAAGATGCGCTTGCTGGTCTAAAATTGTTTGTGAGCCAGCTAGCTGAGAAATTGCTGTGGTGAGATTTTTAATCCGACTCGGTTTCTTGTTTCTCTTAGTATCAACATCAGATTCACAACTTGAAGAGAATGGCGAATACGGTTCTAGATATTAAATTATTTGGTTGCAGCCACAAATTAAGAAATAAAATTTATGTCTTAAGTGCGAACAAAAATAATTAATTTACTTTTGCAAGGAGTTTTCAATGGAAGAAATATTAGCGCGGATTTGCAAAATTGCAAAATCGCGAAATTTTTGCGTATCCTCTAGGATCATTTGTATTCGTGATGCACATTTGAAAGATTTCGTAGCGAAAGATTTTGCACAACCTATATTCACTTTAACTAAACCAGACTAAACAGATCCTATACGCATAATTTGTTCGCAAGTCTTTTTTACCATTTAAATGTTTTTGTTAAAGCATAGATATCTATGGTTAAAGTAATCCTTAACCTGGTACTCAGTGCTAGTTTCAGTTATTTGGTAGTAGCCCTGGGAACGAGGTTGAATAATCTCAATTTATATTTGCGTTGGTTAAATCATGCACAATTTCTGGAAAGTTACTTTCGTGATTGAAGCGAATGTCAAAAAAAATTGAGATATCTTTTACTGTGTGGCGAGTCTGCGGAACACAGGCTATAGTATTAGTTGGACGTATTATTATTTGAAAGCTATTTTACGGAGGAGGAGAAGAGTTATCGTTGTTTATAATACACGTCCAGATAATGAGTTCATTAAATATAACCTCGCTGTAATTAAATGTATCCTATTATCTGCAAAAGTAATCATAGAGACGAGTATCGAGTCAGAGATCTTGCAATTAATTGGTTCCTTCCTATCAAAGAAACCAATCAAATGAAAGCTAATTGATATCACGCCAAACTCATTATAATTTAATGTAACAAGTTTAATGATTAATTGATGCTTCGAAAAATATTGTTAATCGACACATTCAGACGAATTGAGATACTGTGTAAAAGGATACCGAATACGGTCCCTTGTGTCTCCCTGTTCGGACTGTGTATTGACATGTCAACAATTTAAAGTCCAAATACTGAGATATACGGAACCATAATTCATTGCATTTTATGCTGTAACAAGTGCAACGCTAGATGGAATCAAAACTAAAAACTCCGTAGTGGTCATTTTGGATACCCACTGATTAACGTCGCGTTGCCGATTTTTTTTTTCTAAGTTTTTTTAAAAATGTTTTAAATAAAATTTATACAACAGTCCCTGGCCCCCAGTCCCTTGACCTTCGGCGCCTTGGCCCTGATCCCATGACCACGGGCCCTTATTCCCTTTAATTTTTTTTACAGTTATAGCTATTAAGTTAAAAACGTGTGTGGTAATATGGAATGGGGGAAATCCATCGTTTTCCATGCCACCGTTTGTGTCACCATCTGAACTACTGCCTGAAGTAATATTTCACATCACACATATTTATTTTTGCTTATTTTTCTTCCTACGGTTATGACTTAGGTTTATTATTTGTTTTATGGTATGCGGGTGTGTGCGGGTATGGTGTTTGGTATGGTTATTACATGGTTTTAACGATGATGGTCGGTGGTTTTGGAAAGCACCTTTAGTGAATACGAATAGCATTCCAAAATGCTTGCTTTTCCAAGAAGATTGTTTGTTTGTTATATTTCTGGAGTTTTTATACTCGTTCTATGACACTTCTGAAGGTATCATAGCATCTCTCCACAATATCATTGAAGAGAATACGTATAAGATTATATATAGCTTTATGATTTGACATGGTGAGCTATTATCAATTCTAAACGTACGAGAATCTGAGAATCTGGGGGGAGGGGATTGTGCCCCCTCCATAACTTTTGATAGAACCATGCTGTAGTGTTGAAAGTTTCCATGAAGCTGGATCAACCGATAATAAACATTTTTGCATAATTATTTTTGTGTTGACGTCATTTCTTATGATGACGTCATCAATGAAAAACAGATTTTTTTGGTCTCCATAATTAATCAGAACGTTTTTTAAGCAAAAATAAGGAGAAAATTGAAAAAACCACCTGTCAAAAAATTGGTTACTAAGGAAAAATTATCCCTAGTTACCAAACAAAAAACAATTCAAAATGATCCTAGATAAATTATAGGAAAAGTCCCAAAATCTCTAGTCATATAAGCCATTCCTTCAAAAGTTATGGAAAAAAGTAAGACAGGGGGAGGGGCACAATGTGCGGTCCCTAATTTGTTTTTGGAACATATGCTTTGTTTTTAGCTTCAGTCCATTATTTACAAGCAATTATGCGTATAATCATACATATTGTTAATTGTCATGGATATATAACTTTGCGTGTTCGGATGACTGATAAAACACAGGATGCAAATGGCGAAACGATATCCTAGATATTTACATAGCTATTCGGTTATGTGGTATAGTCCTTTTCATAAAACAATGAGAACGACTGGATTTCGTAGTTTTATGAAAAAGACTATTGCCAAAAGTAGACTAGTTCATAACTGTTAGTAGGCTAAATCCAGAAAACTGAGAAGATATCGGGAATAATCGGGAAATCAGAGTGCTATAAATCACAAAGCTACGTTGTTTAGACGCTAACGATTAATCGGGCCGATTTTGGCTACCATCTTGAGAAATCGACGGTCTGCTAGTCTATGTCAAACGGAGATATGCGCAATATTATTCGGAAATCTTTCATCCTGTGTTTGTTGTTCTATTGTTTTTGTTGCAGCAAGAATGTGTATAAAATTAAATAAAAGTATTTTGCAGCAGTTTGATTTAGAGTTTTATCGTTCCATTAATCGCTGTCTATTCCTAGATTTATTCTGGACATCTCAGTTGAACTGATCACTCGGATTTCCGGATTATCCGGATTTCTTTGTATTGCTTCTTTTGTTATGTGCGCTAATTGAATATTTTCAACGCTTTGTAAACCAATTCCTCTTTCCGTTGCCGATATATTTGCGCCTGTTGTTTTCTGAACAGCAATCAAACCGCCATCTCCATCTGAAATTAAACCAAATTCTTGTTCTACTCCACCTATGTTTACACCAGATGGTTCAACTCTTCGTGCTATCTGTCGTGTTTCCTGCTGGGGTTTCTTTACAATTACCGGTGAAGGAGTTGGTGTACGATAAATGTAAGGGTCTCGGGTGATATATAATTGGTAAAATCTTTTCTGTAAGCCTTTCCAAAGTAACCATATTGCAAAAAAATCAATCAGTATCATCACAAACACCAAAACGATAAAAGTAAAATCTAACTTTGGAAGCAAAGAAGGAAACTCGAAGTCACTGAAATATTGTTTCTCTTTTAATTCCATACTGCATATTATAATTCCTGCGATTCCATCCAAGAGATACATTGTGAGAATAAATTTATAACAGAACTTGCTGTGATAGCAACATGTTGTGAATAAACAGATACAAAAAATCCCTCCTTTTACATACATCGAATAAACAGATGCATCAGTCAAGTCTAAATACTGCAGATCAATGTTATCGATTTCTTCTGAAAATATTTCAGAATATAGGTCGTCACCTTTATAAATTGCAAATCTTGCATATATCAATATTATATGGGGAAGGTGGAACAAAAACAATATAATTTGACGCCAACACTTAAACGATTTCCTTTCCATATTGAACGATTTACTGATCCAACTTCGAGTCTTAACGTCTGTGTGTGTGTGTTTACTCTTTTCCGCGTCTAATCCTCTGTATGTGTTTACTGATAAAACTTATCTCGTGATCTCGTCTTGTGATCGTTAAACTTCCGTATTTCGATATACTTTGCAGTACCATACATACAATTTAGAATAATACACCTACGCACATATTCCATGAATTTTTACTAATAACTAAATTAAAGGGTCGTTGTATCTACAATCAAGGCCATAAATAATGTGAAAACTTGTGGGTTTTAAAGGGTAATATAAACCACAAGTAAAACAAAAGTGCGGAAAATAACCATGAGAAGTCCCTTGAGATTTATCTAGAAAATTCTCTTGCTTCTAGCAGCCAAGTACCCAGGCTCTTGGAACAAATTTGAACTTTTGTTCCGATCACCTTGCTAGTAAAAATGTAAGGTTTTTTGCCGAAGTTGAAATTCTGAATTTTTGCACGAATTTCCTTTTCATAGCGAGATTCGTTCGCGGTTGTGTTGAATTCGAAGGGCGTATAGGTGAATCCATTTACAGAAAGAAAAGTATATTTCAAGGCTGATTAGCTATATAGGGGAATAAAATGGTGTTTTTAAGTTTTTTTGTTGTTATTTCGAAACTGAGAAAACTTTGTACTTCTCGGAATTAAAGTAATATCAATGGTAGCATCTCTTAGTTTCAAAATGATTACGCTTCTATTCATCACGCTTCTAATGGTGTTTTTAAAAAGAATTAATGAGTAGAGCAATTACTTAGCTATACAGATAATTACATGTCATTAAAACTAATGGAAAATATGGAGCGTGCAGTTTAGTTTTTTTGACGTTGTTTTAATGACGGATACTACTTATCGTTAATTTCCATTAAGAATGCCGTCAATTTCTACCAGTGGGACGTCTTCTTTTGGATTTCCTATCAATATTTTGCGTAGTGTAAACCAATCTTTACACGTATTCATGTAATTAAGATTGGAACTTGGGACCAACGTTGCTAACATGCTGCTTTTTGCATCCTGTTATTCCGAACATGGTTATTTATCCCCCCCCCTCCAATTTTACCACACCATGTATTTTTCTGTTCATTTTTTGTTGAATGACTGTGTTTTGTGAGACCTAATATCTGATACAATCGACAGCCTTAGTTTTTTTTGCTCCATTTAAATTAAACACTTTTTTTTTTTTATTTTGTTTCATCAATTTTTACAAAATTGAAAAATACCTCATTTTAGAGATATTCCACTAATTTTTTACATGTAATTTAGCATTGTCTGTTGTAACAGTTGCGCACAAATGATGAACTTGCCCAACCTTGATTCCAGGGCTTCTTCTCTCTTGACGTCTAAATGAGAGAAGAAGCGCTGGGATCGAGTTTGGTACCTGCCATATAATTTTTTTTTAATACTCTCACCACTCAAGAATCTGACTTTTATTTCGGGAAGCGGCTACATTGTTCATACCGTATAATCTGCACAAAGTTTGTGTCGCAAATTTAATTATGATTACAGGCATATACTACCGTATTTTATCCCCAAAATGGTCTGCAATCCTCCACATTTCGAGAAAAAGTACCTGAAATTTGGGCAAAAACATGGAATTTTAACTAGGACTAAGTCTCAAAATCTGTTAGAAAGTCAAACAGCACGAAAATTTATTTCAAGGGTTTGGATTCCAATTAGTCGAGTTACAAAAAGACCCAAGATCCTAAGCCCTAAATCTCTTGGGCACCCCCGCCAGGGTCATTTTAATTAGTTGTTGGTAATTTGTCTCATATTTTATTTGAGAGATTGTGGGGTATTTATTTAATTATCCAATTTGAAGAGGACGTTTATTAAAGCGGGCGTTTATTGAATTTTCCAGATAGAAAAAAAAAAAAATACAGTATGATCCAATTTTCTTCGTTCTGTACAATAGACCTACCCACCTGAACAAACAGGACGTTAATTGTGTTGCAATAAGTTTGAGCAACCGTGTTTATTTATTTGTGAATAGGTCTCGATTATTTGTGAATAGGTCTCGATACCTTGAACATCATCATCACTTGGGAGGAGGCTATACATCTGAATCCGTTACTTAAAACAGATCGAATGCAGGGATATTTCACTTAAAACAGATCGAATGCAGGGACAGTTTTATTTGAGATGAGCATTTGTTGCCGTATTAGTCCTGAATGGAAGATTTTAATTAAGGGGAAGTTTATTAAAATGTTAAACATTTTCATAGTAGGGCGTTTATATTAGTAGGAGACGTGTAACCAATCAGTGTTGTGGATATTTGATGCAACAGGCCTTTGAATTCACGACTGCATTCCCCTGTGGAATAGCCCTGTGGAAAAGCATCTTGGAGGCTAATTTGCAGACAACAGACTCCAACGTTGCTCCTCAGCAGGAGAATGCCGACGCGAATTCAGAGGCCAGATGTAAAGAAGAGGCAACATGTAATTCTGTAATAACAACTTAATTCTCTTAGTTCTAATATTCTATGTACAATTGAATATCTTATATACACCAAGTCTAACAACAACAACAACAACGACAAATATACAACCATTCGTACCGTAATCCCGCTAATTAGCAACCCCGGCACATATCAAAGTTTTAAAGTGGGCGCTTATTCGAGGGAGGCGCTTATTAACTTTTGAAGAAATTAGAGTGGACGGTTTTTAGAAAAAAAGAAGATACAATATCAAAAATTGACATATATCCCGACAATGAAATAATGTCTACAAAACGGCAATGAATTCACCATTCAAATCGTCATCATCGATTCGTTGACAATCATTTGATGCCTCCTCGATGTCAAATTAGGGGGCCCTAATTCTGGGGGCGCTTCAAGGGCGGGCGCTAATAAGAAGATTTACGGTATAACTGACAAATAATTCCTTGGGGAAGAGTAGCTTTTTGCTTGAATTTTAAATTAAAAGTACTCCTGCACATAGTGGTTGAAATAAGAGCAAATACTCATTGGGGAGGAGGGTTTTTTGGTCATAGCTTCAGGCTTTGTAGCACTACACCCCAACCAGATATATTAGCACTTGTATCAGTATTTTCCGTTACGCCCATCCTTACAGCTTGCAATTAATCACTTCCATTGTTTAAGGCGGATCTCCACTAAGCAAATTCCAGGTAACGTCGCTTTGAACCAATGTACAGTGACTCAATTTAGAATCCGTGCGAACGAATTCGCCTAGTGTAGATCCGCCTTTAAGTAAGAGCCAACGAGTTAGCAAGAGTGTTGTCCCCATATCATATACAGGTATAACCCATTGGACAGAAGCTTAGTCAAAATCCGCATTAAAAGCGCTAGAACAAAGTTGTCAACGCTGTTCTAGCATCTCTACTGCGGACTTTGAACAAGTCACTGGGAAAGTGATTGTAAAGAGTGGTAGAAATAAGAGTAAGTAATCGCTGTGAAGGAGTTATATTTGAGCGTAGCTACAGGTTTTGTAGCTATATTTAAATATCCCTCATCCACAGTGCTTATTTTTATTTCAACCACTGCGCAAGGGTGCTAAAAAGGATGTCAGCAACATCTTATAGTTTTCAATAAAAAATAAATCTTTTAGAAATTATAGCTATAAAAAAAGAAACCGGTTCATGTAAAAGACACAAAAATTGATAAACAAGTCTGAAAATTGTTTATGGGCATCATCTCTGGAGGAGTATTTTAGAGTATCGTGTCAACTGAAAGCTGTACTAAAAAACACTCATCCATCGGGATTTATTTTCAGGCTTGATAAACAAAGAAAATATTTTAAAAATTACTACGTCATGCTTTAAAGAAGACTATCCATTCTCAATTCAATTCTAGAACCCAGTTCATTGGTTCAAATAAGATTAAATAATCAATGTGGAAGAGGGATTTTTGAGCATTGCTTCAAACCACAAAGCCTAAAGTTATGCTCAATAACCCCTCCTCCACAGTGATAATATACTCTATATTTCGACAACTGCAGTCATGGAAAATATCTCATCCTAATACCCCAGAGAGAACATGCTTTTCTTAATCTACGGAATATAGATTAAAACATATCTAGCTACGATTAAAATAAAATCGCTGAAGAGAAAATAAAAAAGCATTTGAAAATAAAAAAGACACGATGGAGAAGTGTATTGAGTCAACGATCTTCCAGTTGATTGGTTTTTTCATATGGAGTAGTATCTATTTACCTACTAAAATCCAACATTCTCCTGCATTCTCTCATTTTAATAATTTTAAAACCTAAATCCCTACACAAGAGCGCAGTGCATAGTACATTCCCAGTGGACAAAAGCTTGTTTAAAGTCTGCAGAAAAGACGCTACTAACAACATTGAAAACGTTGTTCTACATTGAAAATGTTGTTCTAGCGTCTTTATTGAATAAGTTGTTTGCCCACTGGGTGGGATAACCAAATAAGGAATCAGTTTATTTCTAATACGTACACTAAGACATCAAAATAAGAGTAAATAATCACTGTGGTGGAGGGGTTTTGGGGCATAGCTTAAGATTATATGCTCTTATTTCGACCACGTATACTCTTCTTTGCAGATCGTTAATCGATAGATAAACAACATCTGTAAAGGAGAGCTGTATTTCAAGATTATTGATTTACTCTTTCTCGCAGGTATCATAATTGCATATTTTAGTGTCTACAATCCCAGTGGGCCAACTTGATCAAAGTCCGCAGTAAAGATGCTAGAACTACGTTTTTAACGTTATTCTAGCGTATTTACTGCGGACTTTGAACAAGTTTTTGCCTACTGGGGTGAAGTATAATTTTCATCATAAATGCAAACCTGATAAGATATCATCTCTAATTTTTTTATACGCCCATTTATCACCGCCTATACGGCGTATTTTCACGCCATTGACACTACTCCCTTTAGCTAAGGGATATACTTCTATTTCCACCTGAACTCCTTCTTTAAAGAGCGAAAAGTATGTGTCTGATTGACTGTAATTAAGATGTGGTCGCTCCTTTAAACAGAGTTTAACGGCGTTAACAACGCCAGAAATATCTAACGTCGACGTCACATCTACACTTAACGTACCAGATAGAGGTTCGTGAGCCTTCTCTTTGTTATTAACACCATCCGAATGTCCGTCATTTTCGGTAGATGACCATAATATTCCACCGTTGTGTAACAGAGGTGAATGTATCTCGGGGGCGTGAATACCACTTGTTCCGGCACCATACGGTGATCTGGCGCGATTAGGTAACCATGTTGTCCATGGTGCCGGATTTGAACTTCTCATATGAGAGCCAGGTTGTGGAGTAATTCCTGGACTATTGAATAATGACTGACGACCTACATATCTATAATCAGTTCGTAGTTCTGGCGTGGAATGCTCATCTATATCCATTGTAGGAGGCGAGTGAAGCAAACTTCTCGGATATTGAGTAGTATCGCTACCAAGTTGGTCATTAAACAGTGGATCTTTAAAAGCATCATGGGGTATACCACTGGCTACTTGTAAATTTAACTTTTTCATATCATCCTGCAGTTCGGAAGTAGATGTACTACTTGATAAAGTGTTTACTGTACGTTTCGCAAGAAATTCCGCAACGCTATTCTCTAACCTCGGAGCCCCTTCTGATGCTCTACGTATTAGATCCCTTCGTTCCTCTTCCATTCGCCTCTCTAGAAACTTTCGTTCAACTAAAAATTTGACAAGCAGATTCTGTTTCTGTGCTTCTTGTTTTTGATGTAAAATAGCTAAGCATGGATCATTTGGTGAAAGTTCTCGTTCCAGCTGTTGCTGCACCTCCAATTGTTGCAAAATCGTGTCATCAATAGACTGATTGTTGTCTTGGAAACTAGGGTAAGAATATCGAAATGTATCTCGTAAATGATTCTGAGAAGAACGGCGCGCCATTCGAGCGGCCGAGTCATTTGCATTTACACCATACTGATCTTGTAGTTTCTTATGTTCAACACGGAGTTTTAGTAGAGAATCGGGGGCTTCCTCCTTTTTCTTATCACCATACATATGTACGCTAACATTGCTGTCAGAGGGCCATCTCTCACCTGTTAAGTTTCGCCGGGACTCTGGGCTCACCGGTAAGTAAGGTAAGGGACTTCTAGTTTCCCGTTCTAATTTTGTTTTGGGTTTGAATGTATGAAGTTGCTGATGAAAAATCTTCAACGATTCTAAGCTTCCCTCTGGCTCCTCAATAGGATCCAATGCACAACTGTATGTATGTCTTTGCCTCTTGCCTCGATTATCCATGTATCTCTTGACCGCTTCCATATCAGGCTCGTTATCAGATTCAGAGCCAGCGTCCCCTTCAATTACATTTAACGTATTCTCATTCGATTCATCTGGATAAGGATTATTTGATTTCGATAAAGATCGCAACATATTAAATTGTGCAATACTATCCGGCAGCGTAGCCGCGCCATCAGATGCACGGCGATCAAACTGTGGACGAACTTGCAAAACAGCCGGGCGAGGTAAATATTGCTCTTTATATTGTAACTGGTTAGTTTCTTTTAATAACGGAGGACTTGGAGATTGACACACAGAAATCTTTGGAATCTTTCCATGTTCACTGGTAGGAAAGTGATCTGCAAAATTCGATGGGAGATCAGATGTTATATGAGATACAGCAATAGTCTCGCGTCTTTTTGAAAGATATCTCTGTAGATCCTCATGACTTGGACCTCCTTTCTCTATTAGTAATTGCTGAGGTTCGATAGATTCAAATGAACCTCTTTGTGGAGTAACAACTTCGGGAATTTTTGGTTGTGCGTTTTCCATGTGAGTTGTAAAGTTTGCAATATTTTTCTCTTTTAATACTTTCTTCCTTTGTATTTTAAGATATTCATCCAACAATATATGGTATAATCCATACGTATGATCAAAGGTCTTCTTCTGCAAACACTAGAAAATAAATGAAAAATAATGCAGTATTTGAAAAAGAGCAAACTGCAGAGGAGTAATTTTTTTAGCATTGCTTCAGGTTATAAACCCTCCACCACAGTGATTACTGGCTCTTACTTCGAACACTAGAGAAGATATACCAATCAATAACAGTATAGTTGAGTTAAAACACTTGTACTGTACATACATTGGTTGAGTTTCACAGGTTATATTCTCTGTAAAAGCCAAAAGAAGACACGCCATTGGTAGAAATTGACGTCACACAATGATATCTACCATTGGAATATGGAGATTTCCACCTGGATGAAAACCAACTCTATGTATGTGCTGAGCTCATTGAAATTAAAAATGCATCTCTGCAATACAGTGTAGTGAGTTAATGATCTTGCAATTGATTGGTTTCTTTGAAGAAATCAATGAATTATCAGGTTGCTGATATAGCTACTACTCTTCTTCATATACATTTTAACAGTGTTCGAAATAATAAGGGACCATCTCCAAAATTTGCTCCCAGGGGAAAAGTGCTGAATCAACGATCTTGCCATTGGGATCAATTGCAAGCTCGTTGACTTAACACTCTTCATCGTAGATTATTTTTTTTAAAGTTTATTGATTTTTACTTCTTTAAAGCTGCTAAAATATCTGCATTTTGAAAATAATTTTGGAAATGGCTCCTAAGGGCAAACAATCACAGGAGTGATAGATCATAGCTCCAGGCTAAGAATCATTCATCCACAGTGGTTTATGGTAAATACTCTAATTAGCCGCTACCCTCTTTCAAGCATTACCATGCATCTAATAACCCCTTATAACTTACAATATGTACCCAAGATGCATATCATAGGATTTATCGTATTTGATCTTATATCGATCACAAAATGAAATAAAATTCTGATAACAAATTAGGGTATACCAATGCAATGAGTCATCAAAACTAGTTTTAGGAAAAGTCATAAAGTTTCACATTCATAGTTTTTCGAGTTATATAAATGTGTAGTATGTCGGCGCAGACCTACTCACTCTCACTCCACAAAAAGGCTGAAACGAGCTACGGATATGAACCGTGAAGGAGTACTTTTCTCAAAAACACTCCTTCACAGGGGATGCCCGACAGTGGTTTTCAGGCTGATCTAATGTAAAAAGAAAAATTACTAACATCGATTACTGCTGCTTTATCTTTACCTAATGCTTCCATTTGATTGAGAATATGTTCATTATATAGTGAGGACCCATTTTCTCCATTACCATGTTGCTGTGCAAAACAAAATTCTTCCTCTTCTAAGATGAAATCATATGGTTCGCCTTGTATGATCCATTTGTGTTGTTTGATCTGATTTAATGAATATCTTTTATTTAAATCAACGACCAACATATGACGAATCAAGTTCTCACAGTCTATGATACAAAAAGAAATGTAAGACAGAGTTGCAAATAAGGTAGATATTACCGGGTGGACAAAAACGTCAGCAAATTTAGAACTGCGGCTTCACTGTGAATTTATAACAAATCTCAACTACAATATTGTAAATAATCACTGGGAATCAACTGTGAGTGTTCCTGCGTAGTTTGCTTTGAAGTTTAAAACTATACACAAAAGACCCTCCTCCATACAGGCAGTTATTTTGAGGCTTCAATAAATGCAGATATATAAACTAAGTACAAAAATATACCATTACAGGAAAGACTTGTATTTTTGGATTTAAAAAGAAGAATCACACACTTTATTTCCAGATTTCACTTGAAAAAAATCATTAAATGCTTTTGAGGCAGCCTTTCCCTCGCCATCCTTTTCACGCATACATACTTTATGGATGGTCCAAAGACCTTATAGAATACCCTACAAAGAAACAACATCAATGTAGACTAGAAGAGTGATTTTTGAGCATAGCTTCCGGCTAAAACGCCCAAATAAAAAAATAAAAAATTCAGGCTAAAAATTCCAAAGCTATGCAGAAAAATACCTCCACGACAGTGGTTATTCACTATTATTTTGACCACTGAGTGCAATACCTGAAGACATGAAGAATGGGATTCTGAATTTGCCGGTTAAAACTCGTTGTTTCAAATCTGGTAGTGTTCGACCATCAAACGGTAAAGCCCCACATACCAGGACATACAAAACTACACCCATGCTCTAAATAAAACAAAGTAATATGCAATGTTTAGAACTGACCTAAGTCTGCCACTAATACACTATTTGAAAAAAAGAAAATTACTCAGGAGAGGGAATTTTGATTAAAAAAAGTTCTACAAAAGCTTTTTTCATTCTGTTTGCATCTTTGAGCATGTGTAGAAATTTTTGCACGAAATTAATTTCTCTAACTAATTGAAAAGACATTCACAAATAGTTTCACAAATGAAAGAAAATTCATTTTTTGTGTGGATTTACTTAATTTCGCAAATACAAAAAACGAGAAGGCGAATATTTATCTTTTTTAGTATACAGTAGTGGAACCTCAGATTAGCGGACACCATTGGTGCAAAGAATTTTGTCTGTTAAATAGATGTGTCCACCTTTTGGAGGGTTATCTAATTCCAGCCTTATTTTGATATCAGAATATTTACTGATCGGTAATTACTAGTCAGACGTCAAATAGGGGTAAGGACAAGGGTTTCCCAGTGCCTCGGAAAGTGAGAAACAATAAAATATAAGACTTCGTTACACAGTTACAGGAAAACATGTAAACAGAGGGGCTGGTTATGGATTGGAAATTCCAGTCAAATACACACTTTATGGAATGAATAAGACAATATCCTGGGCAGCAAATTTCAGTCAAATATAAAGGGTTTGATAGAGATTTTTCCGGTGCAAAGAATTTTGTCTGCTAATCGGAGGTGTCCACATTTAGAGTGTACGTTAATCAGAGGTTTTACTGTAGTTCACTCTCAATGCTTGATTTGTTTCTGTATATCAAAGCTTTGTTGGGTATAGGAAACAACGTAGAATTTTTAGAACATTATTTAATTTTGAATATATGTTGCATGCTCTGAATATTTCTAGTTATGTCATATAGCCTAGTTCTTACAAGGTTTTAGAGATAAAAATTACAAGTTCATCTCATATTGAAGAGCTTAAAATAAATAATACTGCTTATATTTCCGATAGAAATCTTTAACTGTTAAGTTATTGCATTCTAAAGGCTTTTTGAAGAAACTAGCTTTGGTTAATTTATGTGAAAATTATGATATCAAATTTGAGTATGTCACTTTATTGCTGATTGCTATAAACTTAAGTATTGTAGGTTAGAACAAATGACATCTTTTCAAGCATAATTATTTTTTCAAATTATATCTGAATTCCAAGTACCTTTGCATTTTTCTTTGCTTTGGATATGTTAGTAAACTTATCAAATTTGTACGATGTAACTATTTTCGATTTCATGACATTCATAAAAAGGATCTGTGTGTGCCTATAAATTTGAACATACTATACTTTGTATACTCAAACATATCATAATTTTTGCATAAATTAACTGAAACATGTTTCTTCACGCACCTTTATAAAGAACCATTAAAAACTTTTGTGAGAAAAGTAATATTATTTATTTTTCAAGCTCTTCAGCATGACATCAACTTGCACTTTGGAATTCCTTAGGACTTTAAATAGATTTATTTACCCATATATCAGCCGCTGGTCCATAGTATTCTTTCCCTTCAAATAATTCAGGTGCAGCATAAGGTGGACTACCACACCAAGTTTTCAGTTTTGCACCAAGTTCAAATGTATTGCTAAAGCCAAAATCAGCTAATTTGATTCGACTATTTTCGTCTAGCAACAAGTTTTCAGCCTAAACAAAATAAGAAATAGGAAAATTTTCTTCAGCTTTATTTCATTATAAGTACAGCAGTTGAGTCGGCCGATTTTTCATAAAATATTCAGTGCTCAAACTAAGAATAATGTCAATATATATTCAGGTTTTTCAAATATCACTCCTCCAGAGTAAATATTTTCTCTTACTTCGAACACTATCAAAATATTAGGGACACCCTCCCTGAAGCAATGCTCAAAAATCACTCCTCCAGAGGGATAATTTGCTCTTATTTCAAATACCGCATTTCAGTACTAGCAGCATTTGAAATGAAGAACAAATAATCACTGTGGAGGAGTGATATTTGAATATAGCTAAATAATCACTGTGGAGGAGTGACATTTGAATATAGCTATAGGCAAGGTTGCGCTACTTGGCAAGGATTGTATTTTGGAATTCTTTGAAATAACAGGTACCATACAGTGTAAGGGGGAGATTGAACTCTATCCCAGATGAGAAAGCCTTTTTTGCTAACATAGTTTCAGACTTCATAGCCTGAAGCTACACTCAAACATCCCTCCTCCACGTTGAGTATCAGTGCCATATCTTTTTTGGGGACAGCGTTTTTTAAATTAGTGAAAACTTACTATAGTATCTCTGCAAGGCCCACCCCCTCCCCCCATTTTTTTTTAGCGTTCCAACGCTATTAAAACACCTCTGGATATCGGACTGAGTCTATACATTATTTTGACCACTAAATATTTATCTTTAACACTGATAAATAAGACTTCAGTAACATATCGTTGATCCGTGATAATCTTAAAGAATCTTACCTTAAGGTCACGATGAACTATTCTCTTTTGATGCAAATACTCAACTGCAGATATTATCTGGCGAAACAATTTTCGAGCTTCTTTTTCGTGCAGCCGGCCATTTTTTATCAGAAGATCTAAAAATAGAAAAATTTGTAATAAAATATTTCAGTTCTGAACAAGTTAAATATACAAAGAAAAAAATGTTTTAACATTTTTAGCTCTCTCAAATTTTCTTCCCTATATGCATATTCAGGAACATAAAAAATACTTACAATACACTCCAGGATATACAAACATTTATACTACTATATTACAGATAGTGACAGCGAGAATGCAACAAGCAGAATGACTTCATCAACATTTTGTTGATATACATAGTATGCACCCCCTTCCCCTACCCCTGCCAAGTTCAGGGGTGTTGCAACATAGTTGTTACATTGTGAGTTCCAGTTAATATCTAAGTAAAAAATCTAATTTGCAGACTTGAAATAACAGCTAGTCATCACTGTGGAGGAGAGATTTTTCAGAATAGTTTCAGCCAATTTGGAGAGGTGTGATATATATGATATATATATATGATATTTCATTGTAAAGGGTCTTCATTTTTGATACTGTGCCTTTTTTTCTTTTTTTCTAATATCTGCCCACCCCATTTTCTTGAAAAGTTAAGAAGCGCCGTCCCCTCTCTCTACTGGCCCCCACTCAAAAAGTTGAAAAAGTTGAAAAACTTAATAAATACCAAGATTGCTAATTATTAGAGGATTTACGGTATACACAATATACTGCATAACATTTACACACTTGATATAATAAAACAGAGAACATAAACAAATAAATATTTAATTCGAGAATGCATAATGTATCAAACCATTATTTCTTATAAAACTAAAAGTCTAACAGGACAGAAATGTAAAACATCAACAGTTGATTATTGTTCTAGTGTCTTAACTGCAGCCTTTGATCAAGTTTTTGCCCACTAGGTATATATATTTCATGCGTTTATATTTGAAGCTTACCAAATATTTCTCCTTTGGCCGCATATTCTGTTACAAGGTACAGGTATCTCTCTGTTTCCATTACCTAAAAATTAAGTGTCATATTCAATTTATTGAAAAGCAGTCCAATAAAACAAGAAAGGGCCCTTCATCTGAAACAACTGCAGTCACAAACATAATGTATAATGAGAGGGCAAAGTCAGCATAGCACATTGGACAATCCCTGGTAAATAAAACAGAACATATATTTTAGAGCAATTGTTGACTAAGGATGAATAAGAGAGATTTCTAAAGCCCAATTCACTCTATCATTTTTGTCAGTATAGTGTAATCTGGTCTGTAAAATATCAACATCTTTGTCCACTAAATGTTAAATCACAATATCCTGTCCCAAAGTGACACTAGATTATTTTCCCAGCCAAACCCAGCCATATTACAAAACCTTGAATCCACCCTGATGGTCATGCCTAAATTATTATGCCCTGAACCCCCCCCCAATGTGACTTGATAACTATAAACCGTGTGTCCAATTAACGCCCAAATACATAACCGGACTTGTGTAAAACATAAAAAGCTTAATTAACACTCCTTTCTTTTTATCATCTCTTTTCTATATTAAGGATACGCGTCTTCAGTACTGCTGTCTATAATATTGCAAATACACTAGTCTGTTCCTGCTTCAGAAGGGGCCTATATTAGAGGGGGTGTTAAAAAGGAGGAAGGGGGTAGTTTATTGGAAGGTGCGTTAAAAAGAGAGGGGGCATTAAAATGAAGCATTTCGGATTTAATTTTTAGTAATTTAAAAAAACTACAAATATTCACACATCAATAATATTCTGGTCAAAGACTAAAACCATATAATGTTCTCGGGCAACCTACGTAGAAAATCCTCAAAAACAGAAAGCTTAAATATGTGTTCAATATCATTTTGCGAGCATTTGTGAGACATTTGTTTAAGGTAATCTTCCTAAAAGTCATTGCTGTTGAAAGAGGAGGAGCTCTATTCAAAGGGCGGCATCTATAAGAATGCATTTATAACAAAATCCGGTATACACTGTACCAAAACTTAGTGAGAACCAAGATTCCAGAGCTGAGCATATATATATTTTTAAATAAGTCACTCTCTGCAAGGCATCAGGCCACTACTTGGCAATAAAATTGCCTCCCTGGCAGAAAATTCAGTCTCTTTTCGATAACTCAAAGGGTTCAAATGTTTTTTTAGTTCTAATTGGAACATGGATTTGGGTAGAATGGGGCTGGTTCAAGGTTTAGCAATGCCCATAGTCCATCCAAACTTTGTTTGGTAGGGCACAAATCACTCAACCACATCAATTATGTATTCGTAAACAATGGTACATACCTCGTACAATCTGATGATGTTCGTATGATTGACTAGTTTCATAAGTCGAACTTCTCGCAACACCTTACGTAAATTCTCCTCATCCAATTGACTTTTATCAATCATTTTAATGGCAACCTAAATAGAAATAGTATATACTATATAATACAGCTATACGACCCAGATGTCCTGATGTCACCAAAAAGGAATTACTTATTATCTTCCTTTACTTGGGTAAGTTGTCTCTACAACTGCGATCTTGATTGAATAAAATAGTTCATTATAATAAGATTTTGAGGCTTGGGAGCATGCTAGCACTTCACGTCTAACTGGGAAAAGCTAGATAACATCAACCCTTATCTAACTAGTGCGGTGAAAGAGCACATCCAGACATGTAATCATATCGTGAGTTTTGACAATTTTAGTGTTTTGGCCAACCCCAACAACAGTTTTCACCTTAAGTTAAAGGGGGGCTTATTTATTCTGAGGGCCAGCCCTGTGTTGAATAAGAACATCACTTAAAAACGAAGGTACAGTATTTGACACTTTGTAAAAAAACTTCGCAGAATAAAACCCAAATACTAGAATCAGAGTTCTTATGAAAACGCAGGGTGTACTCAAATTGGGGTACTTATTTTTGGGTAGCAAAAAAGAAGAGTTCTATTACATTTATTACAAAAATAATGATATATATATATATCTATAGAACATGAAAGGTATTCTTGCTAGCTTAATCAGGTGATATATTGTGGCAAATTTCTTTCGACATGAAAAAAGGTGAAAATGTTAATGCACGTTCTATTCCGCCATTTTTTTGCTTCTTCTGAGGGTTTTGTGGTTTTTTTACTTTTGTGGGTTCTGCAGACTCTCAGCTTAGTAAAATTTATATATACAATCTTGTATTGTTATGTATTTAGTATGATAAAGTCTGCTGTCACACGTCAAAATTTAAATTTGTTCCAAGAGCCTGGGTACAAGGATGTTAGAAATAACAGTTGAGGTTGCAAAAAGATCCTAAGGCTTAAGTTTTATGTCTACTCGATAACCAGAGACAAATCCCTAGCGACTCCTCACGGTCATTTTCCAGACTTATCTTTTACTTGTGGTGCGTATTGTCCAATAAAATTCATAAAATGCCTCATAAATTAATGTAAAGAGTTGTAGATTAATGATTAGTTATTTATGGGTGAAGAAGATGATTAATAAATAAAAATACTGTGAATTTAAATCATTTTTAAAAAAAGTAAAGTATTTCATGCCATTTAAAAACTACTATACTTTTTACTTGACTCACGATGTGACTCACAAAATTTAATCTTTACAAATTTGTGTATTGGTCTCATAGCCACAAAATGTAATACCTTGGACTTTTATATACCTTTTGGGTGGACTTGACCTGTTTTCAGAGCCATTTTTTTATTTGCCGCCATCACAAAATGGTAAATATCTCAAAAACTGAATGAGGGTTCCTTTTTAAACTTTTTTCTGCAAGGTATATATACATAGACAACACATTAGAAATAGTTATATATAGGCTATATGAACATGAATGGAGGTCATAAACAGGTCGAAATTCAAATTCTTGTGTTTTGAGCTAAAAAAATACCAGAAACCAAGTTAAGATATGCCAAGAGACTTATGGAAGCTTAAAGATAAATGTTTGTTATAGAAGAGAATAGAATAGAACAAGTTTTTCCTAATAAATATACATATTGTTCTAAATTATGATACATCTAAAAATCAAACCATAGATAAATATAAATAAGTATGTTTAGTTAATCTTGTAACTCTTTGGCAAAAAATTAATTTGCAATTTTTTAAGGGAAAAATAACAAATCACATATATACATACATGAATGTATACATGTGCTATATTATCATATTGACACTGTTTTATATAAGGAGCTGATCCACTATGGTATTGCACAATGCATAAAATTGTATGTGACAGCAGTTGAGTGGTTGTGGAATTAGATAAAAGCAATTTGAAATAAAAATAAAACTTTGGAATACCAGTTTTCATTGTTGTTAAAATAAACATTAATGTGTTTAGACGTCGACATCATTTAGAACTAAAGCCATTTGATAAATTTATCGAACCACGAATTAATGTCAATCAAACTAAATATATAAATGATTTTGATTGGTTTATATTTCTTTATTTACGTATTTTAGAAAAGTGATTTGTCGACGCTGTAAAAATAAAAATATATATATATATATATATATATATAACAAAAGTCTATCTTTAATAAGGTATATACTGTTTATAACTTACTGTCCCTAAGAAACCGAAACGATCAGATCTAGAACCCAGAAAGTACTGAAACAAGCACTAGACTTTCCTCTTCTGAATATTTTTTCAGAGAATTTTAAAGAAATCAATAAAAAAATTGTGACTGGGTTGCTTCAAGCGGCAAAACTGTTCTAGAACCTTTCTACGAAACATACCTATACCATTTGAGGAAATAACAATTTACCTCTACTTTCGACGTATTTCCGCAAGTGATACAAATAACATTCGAGGGACTTCATGAAAAACTGTAGCTAGAATCGATGCATGCAATGCTAGGGTAGCCTAACTCTAAACCCCCTAGCTAAACCCCCTAGCTCAGCCTGCTGATAAAATCCGAAATAATTTGAACAAGGCTGATTGGCCTTTCTTTTCAGAGTGTCTAAAGAACCGGGGAAAAGTCTCTTATTTACTGACGAGTAAGGGTTAGGTCAACCAGTCATCGAGGATAATTGCTGAAGTTTTAATCAGTAGCTAAATAGATTTATTCCCGGTTCTTTTTAGACACAACCTTTTCTTTTTCTTTCTTTATTTGCAATTGTACTGTAGGAAGCAATGATTTTGTTAACTGCTAGCTAATTTCCCTTAATGTGCACCACTATCACCACCTAGAGGGAGGAACCATAAATGAACAATGAAAATTTGCTGCGAGTTTCTTCTTCAGAAATTGAGAAAGTGAATGAGGGATAAACTGTATGTGTGCGATGTAACTTCCACCTGCCCGCGGTTACGATAAAACTTACACTGCAGAGAATATAAAACTGATGTTCCAAAACTAACCAGCTAGCTCGCTGATACAAAGGGATGAGAGTTCCACATCACCACAACACACAACAAACACCGCGCAGTTCCTAGTTCTAGCTACAAAACCTCGTTTTTATCACTCCAATACAGTTTTAAATTATTCTTACTTTGGCTTTGCATGAATCATGCTCTGCTAATTTAACAACGGCAAAATTTCCTTTGCCAACCGTCTTTCCAACTTGATAAGAACCAATTTTTGTAACATTTTTCAGAGAATTCTTACTGCAGTCGTCCGCCATTTTGTTCGAAGAAATTCTCAGACCGAGAAAGCACCGCTCGCTCGCAGGCTTTCTCATCATCAGTGGGTTATCTGATAAGATCTGATAAGATAACCGCGAATATCAACAGTTGGCAGACTCAGTGTTGTTTCATTTCTTTTCATGGCGTATCCTTGGAACTGGATAACGTAAAAGAAACCAAATATATTATGTAGATAAGCTCTAATGTTGAATTAAATATGTGACAAACATAATAGCTATCTCACTGCTGAATTTCAATCCTTGTAATCAATCACTAAGATGGAGAGCATGCGACATTCAAGCTGCTCGACTGGCTTTGAAGCTACTTCAGTTCTTCGAAAATTAATTGGCTCGTCTTTATATGGTGCGCCAATAATATCAAAATTATAGACTAAATTTTATAAAGACAGAGCCGTTTCTGAACTTTTGCGCAAATTTCACTTTCTTCTCCCAACAATTTACTTTAATTCAACAGAATTTAGCGAATTTTCAAAAAGACATAAATCCCAGAGGTAAATGTGTAGGGACTTCCAGTGGTTACCTGATAACCGATCCTTACTCCACATGGACACGCTAAAGCTCTAAAGGTCTCGTTCCAAACAAAGGTTTGTTTTCGCGCCGTGTCTTCAAAGCTTCAGCGTACCGGCTCTCAACGCAATTAAGGAGGCTTTTACAGAGGAAAAAGACAATAAATTTGTAGGTCTTATGACAAGTGCCCATTATTAATTGTCAATAGCGTTTCATATTTTTTGCAATAATTATTTCTCAAAAATTT
>JAULBZ010000399.1:0-32052 GCA_032360805.1 Neoturris breviconis
AAGCTATTTCTAGCCCTCATTGTACCAGTAAATGTTCATAAAAATATATATAATATATGTTATCTTTTGCCACTCGCGAAAGTTTATGCCCGCGAAATATTTTATATTCCTTCATTCGCAAAAGTTTATGCCCGCGAAATATTTCTCCACTTTTGATAAAAATCCCTTTTTCGCCGATACTGGGTCCCAAGTTAATGAATTTTTTTAAAAAAAAATGCCAGCGGTCTCGTAATATTTCCTAGAATGCCAGAACCAAATTTCAGGATGGTACCACACCTTTTCAGTCCATTGGACTGAAAAATGCAATTTGAACCATTTTTGCCCAAAATGAGTGGACGAAATTATTTTTTTTTGCTCGGTGAGTCTTTCTAAAATATAGCCTGGTAGAACATGGTCTATTGAGAAAAGCGGTCCGCCATCGCCATTGCTGCCATGTCAAAGTGATAGTAATAGCCCATCCAAACTTTCCATGGTGGGATAAAAATCACTCCTCCACAGTGATTATATGCTATTTCGAACATTGAGATACATGGTTGAAAGTTCTCTGGGGAGTATAGTGTTATGAGAAAGAATTTATATCTTTGCCATATCACATCAATGGTACTTACATTTGCTTAGTTGATTATTTTGTATCCCAGGAGTCTGCTATAACATAAATAATTATTATTCAACCATTACACTGTACAATTTATGTTAAGAGACAACCAACAGCTCAACCATTACACTGTACAATTTATGTTAAGAGACAACCAACAGAATAGAATAGAAGGACAATAGTCTCTCGATAGGTTGCTTACAACTCTGAATGTACTCGCTCTACATTCAAACTTACTGTATTTATATTTTCAATACTTGAGCTCGCTGTTGATTGGACCTAAAGAATAAATAGGTTAATTAATTATTGAGTTTACAAGTTCTTGAGACATAGTAATGAAATTAAGGTATACAAAGAATGCATATTAGTTATTAGTTATTTTAAAAAGCACCATAAGTATAGTGGGTAATGCGTTTCAACATCACTGGGACGACCAGGGTTCAATTCCCGGTGAGGTGCCATGATTGATTCAGCCTTCCATCCATATGTGGTCAGCCAACTTACTTTATTTATACTATACAACATCACTTAGTTGAGTATAGTCTTATAAAAATGTTCCTGTGTCTGGATATTCCTTGATGATACTGGAGAAAATGTTAAAGGATTGATGAAAGACATCAGAAAAATATACCAAATGACAATTTTAAAATGTTACTTCATGATTGCCAGCAGTGGTTGACACATAGAACCACTGTGAAAGATATGCTACAACGTTAAGAATCATATATGAAGAAGTGCTTAGCAACATAGATATTCTAGACTAGTTTAGAAGCAATCAAGGCTCAGATTTATGAAAAATTAGGCAACTGTTAGGTAACTGCTTAGGCTGAGATTCATGATAGCTTTTTCTGGTACATTATAATATCAAGGGGAAATATAGCACAGTATGGTTGTTGTTGTATTTTTATAGTATTTTCCCAATGTTAGCATACTTCAGATGAAGGGCCTTCTCAGAAGAAAAGGTAGTGGAACAAGATTACTACAAATTGAGTTTTATTTAAATAATATTTAGCAGACAACACACAAGATCATAGAATGCTATTATACAATATTTGTTTTTATTAGGCAACTGATAAGCAACACTTCAGGCTAGAGTTAACTCTGGCCCTCAATCTCGATGAGTGATTGCTTATAAAATAGCCTGTGTAAATCACCAATAGAAAGTACTCACTTTGACAGGATCAAAATCTCTTGCTTGTATAACTAGTTGATGAATATCCATAGCTCTCTGTCTAACTAATGGTGGACATGGATTACAACATGCTATTATACCTTGGGGTTCTCTAAAAATAAAAGTTATTCATTAAACCAAGTGGGAAAACTTGTTCAAAGTATGCAGTAAAGATGTTCCTTGTTCTATCCTCATCACTGGGGACTTTGAACAAGTTTTTTTCCGCTGGGAACATATATTATTTAATTTCCTGCCAGAGGCGAGGATATTGTTTTGGAACAGTATTTCTTCCATAGGAGTATTTGTCCTGACTTTTGACATCAGAACCGTTTCTATTCTAATTGCCACAGACTCCGTCGAATTTTTCTTCCACTCGGAATTCATATTAAGTAAGAATAATAACACTTCATCGATATTGCGGTAGAATCGCTTTTTATTGTGCAATCAAAAAATGGAACGAGATGAAATAGCGTTCGTTATTGTGAAATGGGTAAATGTGACCATTGAAAAAAATAAAATAATGAAAAACCGTATGTGAAAAAATTTAACGTATTGTGGCAATGTGGAAAAACTGTCAGGCGTGAGGAGGCGGTTGTGGTTATCTCATCTCTTTGCTTATCTTGTTTGTTCACATAGACTACTCTTTTCCTAATATACCTAGCAAGCATGTTTATCAAAGGTTAAGAGAAACACTAAGCTAAGCTATATGCCAGGCACTTCTGTTGCACTTCTAACCAGGTAAGCAAAACCAACAGGTACATGGTGATGGCAGTTTATTAAATAATTTAGCTACTTGATTTATTTTCCTTCGTCCTCAGCAGGACCATTTATTTCGATCTTGTGTTATGTGACAGTATGTGACTATGGTTTTATCCCGTGATATGATACTAGTGTTATGGTGGATATTTTCTTGTAGCCTTACTATAGACTTCCTTCCTCTGTCAGATTTGCTCAGTGCATATATTGACTGTTCAGGCTAAAGACAGGATCAGTTTTGTTTTTAAATTTTCCCACATCTATCTTTGTATATAGCCTCTCTTCCCACATTTCTCGTTCTATTTCTCTATAGAAAATCAAAATGTGAAAATTAAGGAGATCAGTTTGGTTTCATCAAACTAGTGACTATGCGTTACGAGGGGTCTGGTCAAAAATTGTAGATATGAATATCTGTATTTTTTTATGTTTTCTTTTTTCTGTAATTTTTTTCTATATAAAACCTTCATATAGAGACTAGTATGCGCAAAATGCACTTGAGAATTAATTAAATATTCTAATCTCCCGTTGGGTACAAGTTATAAAAACCAACATACAAAAGGGTATGAATATCCACTGCAGATGAATTTAGAAAAGAGATATTAAAAACACTCTATGAAGGAGAAAACACTTATATGTAAGGGGGCTGTATTAGGCGGCTAAACTGGATCTTTTGTCTATTTGAGGGCGTAAACAAATACGTCATGATAGTCTGACATGTATTGAAAATGGTTTCTTGGGTCAAAAAAGTCCAGTCTTATCATAGATAAAAAAAAGCCCAGTACTATTAAGGTTAACGTAAATCAATGGTTCAGTCAATGGCAATGAAAGTCTTTACATGATCGTTCTTCATATTGTCATCTAATCAGATAAAGTGAGATTGCTCAAGCATACTGGTGTCTAGGCTTTGGTTAAAGTATTAACAATTGTAAAAATCAAGAGTATATTTCTCCATGAGGAAGAAATGTGTTATTTTTGATTTCAAATCTTTCACTTTTTTATGTCAGTGTAATCTTATTTTAGGAATATGGAAGAACATTTAATTAGACTAGAGAATAGTCGATCTAAGTAGGCTAATCAAGGTAAATCGACTTAAAAAAGACTTAAATTTAAATAAGATTAAATTTTGCAGGTCCACTGTTTCACAGGGTTTTAATTTCAAGTCTGAGTCCAGTCTAGAAAATTTATGTGGCACTTTCGTTATTGAGTACTGTACTTTACAGTACATCTCAATTATCCGAACAAATTGCGAATCCCTGTGGACTTAACATAGGAAACTGTCATAAAATACTTCAATTTAACCGAACACAATTCATCCAACCTCCGATTTTCCGAACACATATTTCAGTCAACTTCGTTCCCAGGACTTCAAATTTCTATCCAATTTATACCTTGAAGAATAAGAGAAGAAGCCCTGGGAATGAGGTTGGATTGTAGTTACGTGTAGGTTAGTTTGACTACTATTTACGAAAAGGAAAAGGTTAAAGCCTAGAGGCTTCTAGTTTGTTTTGTTTTGGTCAAAGCAAATATTGCTACAGATTTTGAAATGAGCATTGAAAGTGTCTGTGGAGGAGACTGTTTTTTTAAAGATGTAAAAATTGATTGTATTTCTTATTTCAGTACTTTTCTCTTTAAACACTTTAGCGGTGAAAATTAAAATATTTGTTAACTGGGTTGGTAGAGCATAAAACCTTATAAATTTACTGTAAAGTATGTGGAAAAAGCTTGTCCTAAAATTCTTTCATACAAATTTTGAACCTTCGTTAGTTCAAATTTTGGAAACATAACATGATTTACGGCATTACATTGTAATTATTGATTTTGCATGCATCAGAAGCAGTATTCAACTAAGTAAGCAAGAAACTGACAATATAGTCTGTGTGTTAAAACCCTGTTATTTCTCGTATTCTTCAACTCCGTGATAACACAAAAATATGCAGTAGACATACCTCCAGACAGAACTTTTTTTGGACAAGAAGAAATTGAGAGTTGTTTTTGACATAATAACCTAACTGCAAATACATTTTCTACAGATAAAGAGCCCTTGACACAAATACATTTTATTCGAATAGAGAGCCCTCAACACAAATACATTTTATTGGGATAGAGCGCACTTGACACAAATATATTCTATTTGGATAGAGAGCACTTGGCACAAAGGCATTATTGAATCATAACAGAGACACTGAAACCTTAAAGAGGCATCACACATGGACAATATACATTTAGAAGACAACAAGAATCTATAGGACTTCCCACACAATAGACTGTTTATATATGATTAAAATACATATATAATTGAACAATTAGTTCATTACCTTGGTAGATTTTCTGCTATTTGAAACATCATGTGATTAGGTAGAGTGAACCTAAAAGTAAAACCATATGATAAACAAATGTGATGGAGAGTGTGACAACAACAAACTTGTTTTCTTTAAATAGAAGAAACAAAAAGAAATGTTTATTTAACAATATCTAATAACTGGAGGATGGGAAAACTAAAATTTGAATGTGTGAGAGACATAACATGATTTACGGTATTACCCTGTAAATTATTGAATTTTCATGCATCAGAATTCAACTTAGCAAGCAAGAAACTGAAATAATGAACTCTTTCGAATAGCAATAAACTATTGATTCTTTGTTAGCATAACAAAAAATCTGCTTATAATATAGATATCTCACCCAAAACTTTCATCTTCTTCACGGGCAGCTTTATCCCTCCACGTATAAAGAAGTCGAAAACATTCAAGCTGAAATATATTAACACATTAGTGGTTCAACATTCTAAATAACTACAGATGAACTCTGGTGTAGTACTACATTAGTACTACATTAGTCTGGTATCTTCAATTCAGAGAAAAATTCAACTTCAGATCAGATCTATTCTGATCTGAATTAGTGACTATGACTAGTTTGAAGAGTGGACAAAAATAAAACTCGTTCAATTGTTAGAAATCACCTGTGGATGTGTCTTTTAGATACTCAAAAACATTTCTCTGCCAACAATATCTGATAGTTATACTCAGGCTTATACCAAGTTACACTTATATGAAGCATTACTAACCTGATGAGCATTAAGACGACCTCTATACTTCTGGTATGCCAACATATATGAATCAGGATATAACATCGGTTTATGGTAAAGCTTAAGAAAGAAAAACAGAGAAAATTCAAAGTAGTTTATACAGATCAGAGTAACTCTCAGAGGTTAAAATAACTGCTGGTCATCACAGTGGAGGAGAGATTTTTCTTCTCCGCAGTGAGGATTGGTAGTTATTTCAAGCTCCTGAACATAATTATATTATAATAGTACTTAACTTTATTAAAGTCAAGTCAATCTTACATTGCTGGGGCTGTGGGCCGGGTTTGAATTAACAGAAAATTAGTGATTTGTGGATGGATGTGATGTATCATTAACTATATTATATTGAAAACATATAAATAATAATAAGTTCTAGTAAGCAAGAAAATAATAAACCTTCACCGCACGTTTAATAGTTTATTAGTTTTGGTTAAAATGGCACTTAATTTTAAAAGCTTATAAACTTGAAGAGTAATACATTTAAATATAACTTTGCATGGTGAAATAGACAACTTATTAAATAAAAGCATACAAAGAATGTAAACATTGAAACTAAAGAAAAAGTTGCTAAGCTACAGTAAGAACAACACAAGCTTAGAATATATATTTTTTCTTATGATTTTGTGTGTCTCTTTCTCTTCCTGGGATCAGTAAAGTAAAGTGTGATTAAAATCAACATTCGATAACATAACTAATTTTATTCAAGAAGATCAGGTTAATATTTGGATACACTTACTGTTAAACATATTGCAGTACTTTTAGAATAAACACTTTGAAGTAAATTTTTCATTTCATTACCACGTTCCAGTAATTGATTTCGTAACATATCATAAATATATAACAGGTAATGTGTGTCCTCCCGTGCATATCGAATCATCTCTTCTGGTAATTCCCTGTATTTATAACGATAAGGTAAAATAACTGCCAATTGCCACTGTGTAGGAGAGATTTTTCTGCACATTTTCAGGTTGTAGCCACAAGTGCTAAAGCATCACCCCTTCACAGTGATTAGCAGTAGCTATTTTAACCAAGTATCAAGATGAAACACAACTATCATAGACAAAATTAAAATCCCTGTGTTAATAAATATGGTCAAGTCAACAATTATGTTACAAATAAAAAGACATGCGTATATATTTTATTCATAATGTTTACAAACCTAATTCTCCAATCAGCTAATTGGTATTGTTTCTGCGCTTCTACTTTACAGTATTTTTGCAACAAATGAGCCAGTGAAAACCGTGCTTCTTGTAATGTACGTGCAGCTTGACCTGTATCGAACATGTTAACTATGTAAACACCAAAGTCGCGTTGGAGCCAGCCGATGTCACTGTCTGATCCGTGTAACACCTTAAAAACAAATATTATTTATAACATCAAGCAGCCTTTACATGGACTCCTAAATGAGTTTCATCCTAAACGATCTTGCATCTGATTGATTCGTACCAAAGAAACCAAACAATTGTAAGCTCGTTTTAGGTGAAACTCATTAATGTTTTGGTGCTGTGGTCGAAATAGGAGCAAATAATCACCATGAAGGAATGATGTTTGAAGCATAGCTTTAGGCTACTCTTACTTCAACGCCTTTAGCGTCATATTCTTTTTTGTATCATTTTTAGTACTTCAAATAACTTAACTTTTATACTATATGCAATAAATCAAACAAAAAGTAAGGGACCAGACAAACAAACTGCACCTTTAAAATAGCAGGATCAGTGAAAACTTCATTTAACACAGAGAGTTCATCACGAAGCTTTAAAGTATCAACAATAAAATCTTCTGTACGTGTTGATATTTGCATCAAACAAACAAAACCTTGAAATGATCGATAAGAATGATGCTAGAAAAAATAAGTATTGAAAGTAGTCCACCAAACCAAGTGAAAGTTAAACCTAAGCACATAAATATGATTTCCATACACCCATTATATGTCAGTGTTTGAAATAATGTATTTATTAAGATGGTAAAGTTTCAGTTCAAACACCTCTTTTAAGGTAAACATATGTCAGGTCATTGTGGAGGAGTGTAGTGAAATTTCATATCCAGGATAAACACCCACATTTTACATGGCATTAGGATTTCATGTCCTTATTAAGTTGATAAAGTTTCAGATCAAATAAACAATTGGAACACCTTTATCAAGATAAAATTATATCAAATCACTATAGAGGAGGGTAGTAAAATTTAATAACATAGCCTGAAGCAATGCTCAAAAATAACTTCTTCGCAGTAGATATGAATTACATGTACACATTATACATCATACATCATTACACAACATATTCATGTATAATATGTATAATAAAGTATACTTTAACTTAATGCATTTTTTTTAAATGTACTTATAAACCTTACACTTAATTTATTAAGTTAATACTCAATAATTTTTTTTAAAACAAAGGTGGTTGTCATCATCTGTTGAATTGTGTATTGTCATTATATTTCTAATTTGAATTGTGAGTAATTAATAACGTTATAAAGATTTTTACTCATGATAGTAATTAAATGTTTTATGGCCCTGATAGTGAATACACATTAATATTTATTTCAAAATTGAAGAAGGAAGCTTCCCAAAATGGAGACTTCATGGTCCCTCATCATTTTAGCATGTTATTTGGGTGAATGTGGTCAAAATCTCATAGAATTCAAATTCTCAAAAAATTTCTAAGCCTTCACTTTTGAAAAAATCCTTTTTTGCTGATACTCGGTCCCAAACTGACAAAATTAAGAAATATTTGCCAGTGGTCTCGTAATATTGCCTAGAATACCATAACCAAATTTCAGGTCAGTACCACGCCTTTTCGGTAAATTGTCTGAAAATGCAATTGGGACTCTTTTTGCACAAAACGCGGGACCAAGTTACAAAAATCAAAATATATTTGGCGAGCTCTTCTGAAATATCGCCACGAATTGCTGGTACCAAATTTCAAAATGCTAACACTTCGGCAACATTAAGAAAAGCGAGCTGCCGCCGCCGCAAAGTGATAGCAATAGCCCATCCAAACTTTGTTTGGTGGGCTGACAAAAAAACATTCCTCCACATGTGTTGTCCAGATGAAACAAACCAAAATCAACATACATGATGATCCTCCACTGGTGGGAAATGATGCAATATCTCCTAATGATTGTCCATCTGCATTAAATGAAGGTGAATCTATTAAGAAACAATACCTCTTCCACAGACTATGTTCAATTATTAGAGTTCTCACATAGTCTGTTCATTTCTGTAACTTATTTACTGTATGTATAATTATTTAAAAATTCATTAGCACAAAAACACTTAATGTTCAAACGATAAATCAAAGTCACGGTATTGAAAATAGTCCACCAAACCGAGTGAAAGTAAAACCAAGCAAATATGATTTGCAAACACACATTATGCATCATAGTATTATGTATATACCAAATAAAAATAGAGAATAACCTAATACAGGTAAATGTTATATGCTATATGTTCTATGCTTAAAATATTTTGAAGAAATCTAGTCTTTTTAAATAAATTAAGACTTGTATACTGTATATGCTACATGTATACAACATCTATATATATATGTGTAAGTATATAGGCTATACGTATATGTGTATTTATGTGTATTTATGTATAAGTGTGTAAATATGTATATATATTATATGTGTATTAATGTATATGTTTATATATGTTTGTACATGTGTGTGCGTGAGTGAGTGAGTGAGTGTATATTTGTATGCATGTACATGCATGGTATATATTTATGTATTTATGTATGTACGTATTAATATTTTTATAACATTAATATATATTTCAAAATTGAAGAAGGAAGCCTCCCAAAATCAAAATGGAGTCATCAATTCTTAAAATTTTAACAATTATTTTTAAAAAAAATATCACTTATCATCTCAAAAAATTGAGGAGAGAGTTTCCCCAAATACAAAATGGCGACCAAAAAAGATTTATGGTCAAAGTCTCATAGAAAAGTCATTTTTCAAAACAATTTAAGTCCAAATATGATTCTGGTCAAATCCTCATAATCAGTCAAAAGAATTTAACTTTGGGTATAACCTCTGGTCAACTTTTTATTGAATTTGGTTAAAAGTCCCATAGGGTCCAAATATGCTACGGTCAAAGTCTCATAGCAAAATTCAAACATTTTTCTAAGTCAACTAAAACCTTTTACTGAATGTAAACCTCATAGAAGTCTCCACTTAAAAAAATCTCTTTTTCGTCGATACTCGGTCCCAAATCAATGAAAATCACTTTCAAAATGCTAGCACTTTGGGAACATGGTCTAATAAGAAAAGTAGGATGCAGCTGCCGCTGCCGTAAAGTGATAGTAATAGCCCTTCCAAACATTGTTTGGCGAGCAGAAAATTGCATAAGGATTACAACATGGAGAAATAGAAAAATGTAAACTACAGTGATTGAAACATAAGCAAAAAAGTCTGAAGCTTAGAAAAAAAACATCTGTTGATTATGGTATGACGTCATCAACAGGTTTATCATTTTATTGGTGAGCTTAGTTGAAAAGTTGTATAATACTGCATGCAGCCACTTTGTAATATGAAACTACCCAGCGGGCAAAAACTTGTTGAAAGTCAGCAGTAAAGACGCTAGAACAATGTCAAAGTTTATTTTAGAAGTTCATGATAAGAAGTAAATTACTTTATAAGAAACTTAACAGAAAGTTGATAAGTCCATCATCATTGTTGTTACTATTCTTACAAAATAATCTCCTGGAAAATACTGAGGTTTAGTAAACACAATTTAAGATTATGTCTAGGTCAAGATTAAGTTGTGGAGCCTGGTAGTTAAGTAGTCATGGTTAAGTAGTCATGGTGATTCCCTAACGTCTTCACAATCTAAAAATTGTCGTTTGGAACAAATATGGCTGCTTCATAACACTTCGTAGAAAACTCACATTTGGAGATTATGTAGGAAGAATAATGTAAACATGTAATATGTAAAATATGTTCGCTATCACACATACACATGATTTCATGCAATTTTCTTTTGTGAATATTGCAAAACCAAAAGAAAAAAGAAGAAAAGGGTTTTTTAGATAATCCTCTAACCTGTGTATCAGTTAGTTACCATGTATAAAAATTAATTTCACTTGCACAAATTATTATAATTAAAATTTTATATTTGCAACTAAAAACTCTACTCAAACAGCACTCCTACACAGGTGACGTCTGTCATATTCAGACTTGCGCGTTCACCCAGAAAAATAGCTCTAACCTCTAATAGTAAAATGACAGTCTTGTGGCAGTTTACCAGGCCTTTGAAAGAAGTCACAATAAATATGACCCAGAACACCTTCATTTTCATGTCGAACTTCAATCTTTTGTACATCAGGTGCCCATATTTCCCCAGGTGCTGCTTCAACTGCATTTAATGATACACCATAGAGAGATGAAAATATAATATTAAGGCCTTCCATACAGGCTCCAACTGAAAAATACTCAGAGATTTGTCGAGACGATAGATTATACATTTGTGAAGATATAAGGCCAGTATATAAGCGTACATCCCATGGTTTTATCGATGATTCATCAATGGAATTAAATCTTTTCTGATAGTCTACAATAATATTTAATTCTTTTTCTAAAGGTTTCTGTAACATATCCAAAGTATTTTCAAGAAAATTTAAAACACTAACAGGGCTAGAAGCCATCGTTCCCTTTAACGTTCTATGTGCGAATGATTCAAATCCAAGTACAGAAGAAAGTTGATCTCTAACAAGCAACAAGCTTTCAAATAATCTTAACTGCTCTTCACATGGAGACATATATGCACGATAACAAAGTTCGCGGAGATGAGCATTACTTGAGTCGCTGTAAACGCTATCAACAAGTATGGTGTCATTATTAATTGCATAAGGAATTTTTACATCGTTTGGCCATGAATTTAAAGGATACCGCCTTGGTGATGCAGTACCTTTTGTGAACTCTGATCCTACCATCAAAACTGCTTGATGTAACTCAACAGCTAGTTTACGTTTCTGCTCATCTAAATGAATTCCGCTTTGCTCAAAATCAAATAAAAACAAATCTGCAACAATTTTGGTGTCTGAATCCATATTTTTTGCATCGTGTGTGACAGCATCTTTTAATGATTTATACAAAATATAATGCGTGTTTAACTGTTCAACAAATCCACCAACTTCGAAAGATGTGTTTTCAGCTGCATTAGAAAATTCTTTATCAGGATGAGCTAAGCGCACAAATTCTGCCAAGTCAGCAACTTTACATAACTCATTTGATAGTGTATCAAATACAGAAATGACATTTTGTGATGGCGAAACAGAAATGGCTTCATCTACTAGTTTATTTGCTGTTCTCAATACATCATCTTTCAATTCAGAAAATCCACTACTAGTTTTTAACTGAGGTATTCCAAATAAGCCAACGTTTTCAATATTACCGACATGATTGGCTTTAGTTAATGGCTGTCTATCAAATGCTGCAGCTAATGGTGTCAGTGTATTGACATTAGCTTTTCCATATTTCACAGGTAAACATCGTGCTTTTATTTGCTTCAGGCAATTGAATTTAATCATTATCTAAAAAATAGGAATAGCAAGTTTAAAGGTAAGTTCGTTTGCACGAATTCTAAATGAAACTATTACATTGGTTGAAAGTGAGGAAATTTTCCCTCTTCATGGTTTTTCAAAAATAACACTTTTTGTACACAACCTATCATCTTAAAAATTTGTGGGACTGAATTACAACCTATTTAAAATCAGTGCGCCAAACCCCCCTCTTGAGAATTTTTTTTAATAGTTATTTTTTGCTGGTGTCATCAAAAATCGCACCTCACTATGATTTTCTTTTTTGAAAAGTGTGTATTCTTTCGAAACCTTTAACTTCTGGTCCATTGATCGAACAGTTGTTCCAATATTAGTCATAATCTGAAACCACCTCACAAATTCCTGTATTTCCAAAATGTTACCTCAAATGCTAGTACCAAATTGGTAGCACTTCAGAACATAGTTTATAGTAGTAGATTATAAGGACGCTGCCACCAATGTGACAGCAATAGCACATTGAAAGTTTGTTTTGGCAAAATAAATATCCTTACATGTGTTTGGAAATTTCTAAATACTAGCAACTATATGCACTCTATTAAGATTGATTTCCATTAAGTGGAAAGTTCTGCGCAAAACCAAAAAAAAGACATGCAATTTCTACTAACAGAATGGCTTCTTTTAGCTTTTATGTAGAATTTTTGCCTAATTGAAATCAATCCTTATTATCAAAAATTGTATAAATGGGTTAATTATAAGACTGCCAAGGTAAAACTTTCGTAGACGATAAATGGGGTAATTTTAGGACTTCCGAGGTAATGGCTTTGTAAACAATAAATGGAGTAATTATATGACTTTCATGGCAATACTTATGTTAATGATAAATGGGGTAAATAGGACTGCCAAGGTAAAGATTTCGTAGATGATAAACAAGTGGTATATTTGTATTATCATTTAAATTAACATTGTTTAAATTATCAATAAACAAAAAATGCATGCTTGAAATTAACGATTTAAATTAAATGTATAAATTAATGTATATTAAATTAGGGCAGATTTAAATCAAAGGTACAGTATTGAAATTAGCCCGCCAAACCGATCGAAAGTGCATATATATATAGTATATAATTTCACACAATATATAGTATTGCATATATTATTGCATATAGAGTTTAGCACATAGTACATGCATGCATATATATAGTAAATATTCAACACCGATGTTGTTTATTTAGTTGCCTAAATGTGTTACTTAACTTGACTAAAGGCGCATTTCCACTCAAAAGAATAGCATAGAATCGATCGATGCTGATCAACTTCGATCAAAAATTTCAAAGAAGCAAATTAAAATCTATAATTATTAACATGTGATATAAATTTTTCAAGAATCAGAACAAAAATTATTTGTTGCTCTTTGTAAAATATTTTTTAATAAATTAACATTAAATAATTATTCAAGAGAGTAGTTTCTCACTTATGTAACAAGCACTAAGCCTCGTTTTTTCGAGCATTAATACCAGTTAACCAATGAAACAAACAAACTTGAAATACGCATGGACCAAATGTCGATTTCTATTGTAGAAGCCTCTAAAAAATATTGCTATTGTCATATTTGAGGAAAATTTCAGATTTTTTACAAGTCAAGAAAAAAGAAAGCCAATTTTTCTCTATGCTGCGTCTTCTCAAGAAAATTACTGTTGTTATCGATGTTAACATTTGAATCCTTCTTGTGATAAACAAGTTTATTGTGTAAACAGCTAATAGTTCGATCGACGTCAAGCAATTTGACACAATTTGCTTGAGTGTAAATACGCCGCAAGATGCTGAAATTATATAAAGGCCATTATTCAGAAAACAGAATGAAGCTTATAACATCATGTCAGAATATAAGTAAGAAAAAGCAGCGTTTCTTTCCTTTCTTGAGCCACAAAGCCTCACAGCTAAGCTCAAAGATAGCTTCTTCGCAGCTTCTGTTGTTTCGAGCATTAAATTTGAATATATATAATATACTATTTTCAAAAAAGAATTCTTCAAATATACATCATTATTATTATTATACATTACAGTGTTCGAAGTAAGAGCTAACAATCACTGTGGAGGAGTGATTTTTGAGCATTGCTTTGGGTTATATAGCCTGAAGCTAAACTCCTCTGCAGTGATTATTTGTTCTTATTTTTAACACTGAATTACTATTACTGAATTATTTTTAACACTAAATAACCTAATATTTTGTATTCTACACACCTTCTAACATGTCACATTATTAAACCACCTTGTCCTTTTGTGTATTATTCTTGGTCAAAGGCCAAATATTCAACATCAAAAAGAAGAAGTTAATGATCTTGGAAACAATTGGCTTCCTCCTAAGAGTTGTTGACAATCCTGAATATAACTGTTAGACATCACCCGTGGAGGAGTTATTTTGAGTTTAGTTTTCAGTTGAATAGCGAAATACTACATTTTAAAAATGTTCCTCAACAGGTAATGTCTGACACTTTGAGGAGCAATGTCAGTATACTTTTTTACAACTTGAATAGAGCATCATTTTGGAAACTGGCAGACTAATTAAATGGTCAGTTTAGTATCCATTAATTGATTTTTTCTTTGGATATAAATAATCAAGCATGATTACTCACTCATCCAGTCATTAGATTTGTGATTCCACTGTGAAAAATTGTGACTTTAACCCCATTGGGCCCCCCTTCTTCCACCCACTCCCATAACTTTTGAACGAATGACTTATATGACTAGAAATTTTGGGAATTTTTTTTTTTAAGAAATTTTGGATATTTATCTAGGATCAATTTAAAAAAAAAAAATTCCGGTACCTAGGGATAATTTTCCCCTAGCAACCATATTTTTGACAGGTGGTAAAAAAACGTTTTCAATTTATTTTTTATTATTATTATTTTTGCCTGGAAAACGTTTTGGTATATAGTATTGGAACAAAAACATTTTACCTAAAAATTATTTTTTTGCACCACCTAATTTCCAATGATGACATCATCATGAGTGATGACATCATCAGGAAAGTAATGATAAATTATGATAAAATATTAATTATGTGTTGACCTAACTTTCTAGAAATTTTCAACACTACAGCATGGTTTCATCATAGGTTTTGTAAGGGGGAGGGAGCCCCTAAAAGGCCCGACCTGAATAGGGTTAAATCTTAGTCTGAATGAATAACAAATAAAAAGAAACCAATATAAAACTATAAAAAAATTATCGGAGACCATCTCAAAAATAAATATTACAGAGAAGAGCATATGACATTGGAACAGCCTCAAAATAACATCAAAACGATTCATGAAACAAGCTTGTTGATAAAAAACCTTTTCAGGAGTTGAAATAACTGCCGATTATCACTATTGAGGAGAGATTTGGCTGAAAATATTCTGAAAAATGTCTCCTCTACAGTGGTTATTTTAACTCCTGTTCAGTGCAGATTTATTTTTGTTGAATTTAGTCGAATTTGCATTTGCAGTGTTCAAAATAAGAGTGAATCACTGTAGAAGAATGATTTTTAAATATTCCTTCAGACTTTCTAGCCTTAAAATTTGAGATGGTCCCTTACCTAGGATTATAAGGGTTGATTTCCAGGAGACAAAAGATTTGCAGCAAAAGCCAAAAGAAGACATGGTAGAAATCAATGCCACACATGGAAATCAATTATACCCTTCAGTGGGAAAATAAGAATATAATCACTGTGGTGGAGAATTATTTGAGCTTAGTTTCCAGTCTTGTATCATAAAGCTATGCTCAATAATCCCTCCTCTACATATTATTTGTTCTTATTCTTTACAGGCATTATTATGTGTTCATATCAACCTATAAATAATATCCCCATGAGAAGAGGAGTTACTCAATCTTTTTATTTGTGATTGGTTTCTATGTAGAACAAACCAATCAATTGCTGGATGATACAGTGACGTAATTAATACCTCTCTTCACAGATACCCCATTCTTATTTTAACCTCTGATACAGTGGCTGAAATAAGAGTAAATAATCACTATTGAGGAGGGACTTTTTAGCATAGTTATGCTCAGAAATCACTTCCCCACAGTGATCCATTTCTCTTCGAGCAAGGTGATATATATATATATATTACTATCGATAAATTCGTATTGGAAAGTTTTCTGTTATCAGATGATCATCCTTGAATACAATGACAACATTCACTTCGAACTCTAGAATAACAAGTGTTAAAAATATCATTTTTCAGTTGTTAAAATAAGAGTAAATAATCACTGAGGCGGGATTTTTGGGCATAGCTTTAGACTTCAAACTGCGCTCAAAAATCACTCCTCCACAGTGATTATTTACTCTTATTTCAATTAGTGATATTGCTCAGTCTCAGTGCTTTAAATAAGAACAAACGACTACTGTGGAGAAGTTTCAGGCTTTGTAGTCACTCCACCACAGTGTTTATTTGTTTAAAATAGAAACAATGGAATAATAGGCTACATTAACCATGTATAATTCCCTTTTGTTTGCTTTATTGATGAATGTATTTGTAGAGAGAAGTACGGATATAACACAATTTCCATTTTATTTCTCTTTTTCAAACATAGAAATTATCTGCACATGTCTTTGAGCAAAGTTTTAAAAGTATATTTTAACAAGAACATAATATACAATATACAACATACCAATTTTAAAGTTTGGTGTTTCAGTGGTTGGACATGTGAATAATCTGGGGAAAATCATGTAAATTGGTATCGCCATTCCACGATTAACATCACCATCAGCAATCTGAAGTCAAATAAATATGAACATTCAGGATTGTACACAAAAGTTAGAGTAAGCCTATAAGAAATAACTGTTAGACCTATAAACATATGTAAGTCTGGAAGTTGACGTTTTTGAGTGTCAGCTGCAATTCAGCCTTTATGTACATTGATTCTATTATTCTAAGAGACTTCATTAGGCCTTAAAATAACTGACAACACCTGTGGAAGAGTGCACTGGCTCAAAAATAAAATCTACTGAGGAGAGTACTGAGTCAACGATCTTGCCGAAGAAACCAATCCATTGCAAGCTCATTGACCTAACACACTTCTGCACCGATTCATTTTTGTTAAAGTCTGTCAATTTAACCCTAACAAAAAAGTTGGTTTTAGAGCGAAATTTTGAGATGGTGCCTTAGTATCTATCTCAAGATTACATAAAAACCTTAGAAAGTACAACTACAAGACCCTGCATTTTTTTCTTTGTATCTTGATGTGTACCCAGAAACTCTCAAAGTTGCTTGGTGGTAGCATATAAGCTATGCTGTAAAATTACTCCTCCCTAGTGATTATTTGCTTTTATTTCACTGTATATGAATCATACCTGCAGGTTCTGTATTTCAGTGGCTAAAGAAAAATAATAACAAATCAAAAAAGTCAAAAAATAAATAAATCTTGAATAGTAAATGGTACTTGCCAATACTGAAAAAGTTATCAATGATACCCATAACTTTGATCACAGTGTCCTCTACCCCCTGATTCCTTCCAAGCAAACCCTTCCCCCAGGAAAATTAACTCCCTCCTCTGTCACTCCCTCCTCTGGCAAATAAAAACCATTTCTTCCCCACACTGTCCGCCAACCCGTGGCCCCTTAACAAATCTGTCTCACTAGAAAATTAACCTCCATCTATTGTTATACTGAAAAACAAGGGTCTTACAACAAGAGTCATGGTAATATCAGTTAAAATGACACATACATATGTATGCAAGGGAAAAATATATTAATTGACTGATATTAACAAATATGCTCCTCTAAATCACCATTCTCCCAAGGAAATATATCCTCAAAAAGCAGGCAAATTTCAGAAATCTGAGTCCCCCCAGCAGACTGAGGTAGGGAAGGGGAGGACACTATGCTGATACTTGCAAAATCACTCAAGTTTACAACCATAGCACTACTAAATTGCATATACACTTTTGTTAGAATAGTAAGTTCTTTGAGAAGTCAGTTCCAAGTTCTTTGATTTAACAAACTCTATTTCAGAAAACAGTAATGATTATTTAAGTAGCGAGGTACACTTACCATCTTTAGCATATCCTTCAGCACAGCCTATGAAAGATATTTTAAAAGTCATGATAAGTGTGAAGAAATGTGTGGATTCTTCCATGAGGAATGTATACTACAATGCCTTTTACTTTACTAACCATAATATCCGAGTACATTATAAGAAACATTTAATATTGAGAAAACAACCAACAGCAGTGTTCGAAATAAGAGTAAATAATCACTGTGGAAGAGAGATTCTGAGCATAGCTTCAGGCTTTGTAGCTCTGCTCAAGAGTCAAAAAGTGATTATATACTGTTATTTCGACAACTAAACATAAATATACAATAAATTTTGAAATTACCCAACATAATTACTCTTTACATTAATTTTGTACGGACACTACTTCTCTACTGACATCCTTTGAGAAATTTATAGTAAAGATTTTAAGTAATCTCAGTGTAAAAACTGATCTTTCAATATGGAGTCTGTGACAAAAAAAAAAATAAATAAAAACAAGGCGTTTTTTTAAGTTGACATTGTTGTATTTAATTTGATTCTACTTTCTCATACAGTACCATGTTTGAGGATATAAAAGCAAATAATCAATGTAGAGGAGTGATTTATTCTGACTTTAAAAATTGAAGCTGATATTTAAAGTAGATGAATTCATAGAGTAGTCTCAGTAAAAAACAGCTACCTTATTCCTACTAATTTTTGCACATATTAATTATCGCACAATGAGAAAACATATTTTTTGTGCATATTAAATTTTGTGCATTTATGATAGGTGTAGATTTTATGAACACTTATTTATTGGGGCAAGTGAATTTTTTTTTATTTTGTAACTATATTTTTCCATATATTATTTTTTGCGTATATTATTTTTTGCGCACATAATTTCTGTACTGCAATAAGTAACTTTTTTGTGTGAATGAGCAAAAATTAGTTTGAATAAGGTAGTTATAATTCGCAGATTTCTATGTTTACCCAACTTGTAATTCATTGTTTATTATTTTGTGTTGTAGTTTTTGATAAGATATACAACAACGGTATTATAAGTTCGATCTTTAGAATAGACACCGTGTCAATTTACTGTTTGTATTTATATTTTATGTTGCTTTTTATAAGATAAGATATTTTTAATAATTTAAACCAAAAATATTCTTTTTGGTCTAATTTTAGGCATATTTGACCAAATTTTAAAAGTGCTTTGTTTTTGATGAAAATTGGTACGTGACCAAATTTGATGGCGCTTATTCCAAATTTGGAATAATATTGCTAGTTTATACTCAGTATACCCTTTTTCTCAGCAGATACTCAGTTAGGATCAATAACTGCTGGACATCACCTGTGGAGGAGTGTTTTCTGAGTATAGTATCCAACTTAAAAACTGAACACTATACTAAAAAAACACTCCTCCACAGAAGATGTCCGGCAGTTATGATTCATTGCTCAATATAAGAAGAACAATTTACCGTAGCCTTATTTAAGCAAACAAAACAAAACAAACATACCACAAGTTTCCACACGAACCAATTGTAATTCAATGGATTTGATTGGTAAATCTGAACATTCAACGACAAGTTCACCAGAAATAGGTTTCATAATGTTACATACAGCAGTTTCTAAATGACCTTTTACAGAAAACTTTGGAACATTTGAGCTCTTCTTCGAACTTGAAATTGAGTCAGGTGATATTTTAAACTCAATCCGTTTCTCCTCCTCTTTTACTTTTTGTGACTTAAGAAAAACAAAGCATAACAATTGTAATGACTACTTTTAAAATCGATCAAAATATAGGTGCCACGATAAAGAGTATCAAGTCTATAATTTTGAATTTGATTGGAATAACACACAGTTGTGTTGATACTATAGTATATAACATCCGTTGTTTGAAATAAGGGCAAATAATCTCAGCAAAAAAGTGATTTTTGGGCAGTCTATTCCACACAGTGATTATTCACTCTTAGATCATGCACTTCTCCTTTATATTTATTTTAAACAGATTGCAAAAACAATGCAAAATGTAAAAATTAGAGCCACAGTTCAATAAGGTTAAAACAAAATGGTCATGTTTAGAGCATAAATAACTTCAGTAATAATAATAACTTAACGCTTTTACCTTCAAAATTCACTCCTGTACAATGATTACTTGTTAATAAAAATCTTACCGGATTCTCTATGATGAATTCACAAGTTTTCTGCAAATCTTTGTTTAGTAGAGACCTTTTCATGTCACATTTTAGTAGGTACTAAAAACAAAATCATCTTGAAACTGATTGGTTTTTTGTTATGAAGCAACCAAACAGTTGCAACTTTCAGTGGTAGAAATAACACTCTTCCATTATCATTTGGTTTATACAGAAATAAAGAAATATTATACATAAGTGAAAAAAAGTCTTAAAAATAGCCTTTTGATTTTGTTGTGTTAAATCTCTTGTTAAAGCGTAGCATTGTTGTACTAGGGCTCAACTCAAAATCAAAGGTACGGTATTAAAACATTCACGAATGCATATACACAGCAAGAACAGTTTGTATGAAAAGAGCAAGATTTATTGAAATTTCAATGAAATGAAATTAGGTTATTAGAATTATCACCATAACTAATGTTTGAATTGATCATCCACCATAAAGTAATGTGTGCTGGAAATGTTCTGTATGTTTTAATAGTACGTAGGTATGATCAATCCTTAAATGACATTAGTTATAGTGATACCTGTCACCACCCCCTTGTCTGGCCAATCTCCGCCCTCTCCTCCCTCGGCCACGACCTCCTCTCCCACGACGTCCTCTCCCTCTCCCACGACCCCACCTGTTCCCATTTCCTCCCCTTCCTTTATCAAGGAAATATTATGTCAAGTCACTGTGGAGGAGAGTAGTGAAATTTCAAATCATAGCCTAAAGCAATGCTCAAAAATCACACCTTCACAGTGGGTATGAATTGCCTACACACATTATACATCATAGCATTATGTGCACACCAAATAAAAAATAGAGAATACACCTATGTTATAGTATTAGTTGTGCTTTTAAAGATTTGGTATAATATGTTACATACACTGTACAAGTTACATCCAGACTAAATGTATAGTATATGATATGCTTTAACCATACATGCTTTAACAATACTGATGTTGTCTGAGAAAGAAATGACTGTATTGTCATATACCAACCTATTATAGTTTTATTTAAAAAAACATTCTATACATAGGATGGATTTTACTAGCTTTATTAAAGTTTTATTTAATAAATCCATTTTATATATAATTTTTACTAGCTGATGTTATGAAGCAATAGAGAATAGAACAATGTAACAGAAGAATATATTTTCTTTATCATTAATTATCTTTTTTATAATTTTTTTATTCCTCTGTCGAATTGCATATTATCATTGTCATATTATTAATTTGCATTGGGAGTAATTATTAACGTGATAAAATCCAACTTAATACTCTTAGTAGCTATTAATTAAATGTTTTACAACCCTAAAGTGGATATAACATTAATAGTTATTTCAAAATTGAAGAAGGAAGCTTTCCAAAATCAAGATAGAGTCGACAATTCTTGAAATGTTAAAAATTATTTTTATAAAAGATATCCCTTATCATCTCAAAAAATTGAAGAGGAAGCTTCCCCAAAATACAAAATGGCTGTCAAAAAGATTTATGGTCAAAAAAATATGGTTATAAAAAATATCTTTTATCATTTTATATTTTCAAACATTGAGGAGGAACGAAGCTTCCACAAAATGGCTGTCAAAAAAGATTCCTAGTTAACTTTTGGGCGTAACGTTTTGATTGAATGTGGTCAGTCTCATAGAGATTAAATTTCAAAAACTTTTCTTAGTCCAAATTTTCTAAGTCAACCACTTAACCATTGGGTACAAATTTTGGGTGAATCTCTTTTTCGCTGATAGTTTGGTCAGCAGACTTGTAATATCGTCTAGAATGCCAATGGCAATACCAAATTTCAAGATGGCAACACCCCCTTTACACAATTTGGACCCTTTTTGCCTGAAACCCAGGACAGAGTGGACGAAATCAGAATATTTTTGGTGAGTCCTTCTAAAATTTTGCCTTGCGTGCTGTACCAAATTTCAAAATAGTAGCACTTTGGGAACATTGTCTGTTAAGAAAAGCAGGATGCCGCAGCCAAGTAATATCCTATCCAAATTAAACACACAAGACATGTCTGTGTTGTTAAAATTATGCAGATAGAGCAATGATTATCAGCTTTTTATATTTTAGTTGTTGCAACATTTGAGTAATTTAATAGTTTTATTGTTTGTATGAACACTGGAAGAAAGATTTTTGCAAACGTTTATGTTTCAAAATATTCCAGCTTCTGTTAAAAGTTAAAACTGCAAAGCATTATACAATACCAACAAATTATCTCAGTCACCGATGGTATTGGTTTCTTTTTTGAAAAGGAACAAATTAATTACAAGACTGCAGACAACGGCACTTTTCTGTGAAAGAAATTGACATCTTACTTGTATATTAATGAAGACACCATGATAACTTTCAAATAACTTCTTGTTCTTCAGACATTTCAGTGTAACTTCAAACGGAATTTCTGTATGTCCACTAAAAAGAATGAATGAATGATTACATTGGTTTACAGTTATTAAGTATATTATAGACTTATAAAACGATTTATTTTTAAGATGCTCCGTTTAATGGCTACGGTTATAAAGTTTAATGGAGAATTTAAAAAATAACGTTTACAGAAGATTGCTGAATGGATAGAGTAAAATTGAGAGGTAGCAAACATGAGAAGTAAAAAATGAAAATAAATAAATACATTCATATTAAGTTATGATCAAATTTCAATTCAGATGTCAATAGTCAATGTTAATTTATTTTTTTGGTATGCATATACCTTGGTAATTTTCCTGGTTTTGAAATTTCGATTGTGCTGCTTACGAGTGTGATGGGCTTCACTGAATTGTAAAAGGCTTCAAATAATCCAACACTCTTTGCACTCAACTGCATATTTACTGTGCCTTCAATAAGTAGGCTTATTCCATTATGAACAACCTCACCACGTCCATCAACTACAACTGTTCCACTAATTTTCTCCTAAATGAGAACGTAAAGTAGTTTAACAGAACTGTCAGACATTGCCTGTGTAGGAGCATTTTACCTGCAAAAACACTCCCTAACAGGTGATTTCTGACAGTTCATTCAGTGTTCGAATACATATTTATAGATGTCCCAAAACATTTCAGGTTGATCCTGATTTCTAGCTAGTCTTAAATCATAACAACAACCATCTGTGTAAGGCTGAGTGCCGAGACCTTGTAACACATGTATAAGGCTACTACCAGAGTCAAAAGTTCTGGTGCACAGATGCTTGTTTGTTATTGTATATATCATTTTTGTTTTTATATTATTTTATACTATTTTATATCATTTTATACCATATAATTTGTAATTGTTTGTGTTTGTTAGTTGTTTTATGTTGAGTTTTATAATCATTTTATTCTCTTTTTTTTAACTATAAAACATATTCATATATGCAATAAGTGATCCCAGCACATTGTTTTTCTAGTTTGTGGTAACTTATGCATGTCTTCTTCAAGTACTGATTCAATATTCATTTTCTTTTAGATCTTCTTAATATGAAGGGCCCACACCCTAAAACTAATTGCTATTAAATGAAGCTTGGTGAAACAATCACATGTGTAAACAAAAAACAAAACGTTTATATTATTTCTAGTTGAAGTCTGCAGTAAAGAATGCTATAATAACATCTTCAACATTGTTCTAGCATTTTTACAGCTGACTTTGAACAAGTTTTTTTGCTCACATTATTTTTGAGAAACAATGAGGTGCCAGAGATTGTACCAGGTGTATAATGTAATGGCTTCTGATGTTTTGAATGATTTACTATATTACGTGTTGACATCTTGTATTGTGTTGACATGTTGTTATTAATTTATATCCACGAGGATAAAGGGCACAAGTCAAGAATAAACATAACGCTGCAACTATTTAAAAGTAAACCTAAAATTTCAGGACAAATCCAGATTCATTAACACCCTTAACTTCAAAGTAGGTAGCATTTATGTTTAGGACCTAGCCTCAGTAGTTCTGGGGGTTGTTTCTGTGGTCAGACCTTTAGCTATAATAGTTAGTAATCCCTAGTAAAATCCTTGCACTTTCGTTATTCACTGCACAATAATTTGAAAAAGATGTATTAAGAACTTTAATTAATTAATTAATCGGTACAGTTTGATGTATGCTTTGTGTAAAAGTATCAGTTTGTTTATAAAATCTTAAATATATTTTTAGTTCAATGCTTACGTCGAGCATCTGGAAAGTTTCGCTCCAAAATTGTCTTCTTTGGCAGGGTTAAATCAACTAATCTCAAAATATAGAATAGAATATAGTATCATAGTGTGCAACAGCCCTCTAACCTCCTCCACCTGAAAAATTGAACCTCCATATATAGGTCAACTCCCACCTGATTAGCGCCCCTCTCCATAGGGAGGGGGGGACATTTATTAGAAAAATTGGAAAGTAAAAGCAACCATTTCATTTGGCAGGCTAAAACTTCCTCCTCCACTGTGATTATTTGCTCTTACAAACACAGATATAGATATATGTCATTTTCTGTCAATAAAAGTAGTGCAATTAAGCTTCATGTGACTATACTAACTTTGATAGGAGTACAATCTAAGTAGTCGTTAAGATTTGGAAATCCTAAATGTCACCTAATGGTAATTCAAACATCTGATCAACAAGCTTTAATTATAACAACCTTTTTACATACAAATGAAGATATTGCAGATGACCAGCTTTAGAATTATATTAATTTAAGTGTATCGCTTCACCTTTGTATTAGAATCATAATTTCCTACCCCTTCATGATATATCTTGTTGACTTTCTTCAATTTTATGTCCAATGACGCCATTTCAAATACACAGGACACTTGTGTAAATTGACTAAAAATAAATCACATTTGATAATAAGAAAATTAACTGCATTTAGGGATTATAAGAAAAAAAATTGATTTTAAATTAAACGCCCATGTAAGTAAGTAAGTGAGTAAGTAATCGGACGTTTAATGTCCTCAGGGAATCCACATCAATTAGTAGTTCTTCCTCCCCTCCGACTGTCAACTAAGTTAACTCACCACTAGAGATACGTGAAAGCATTGCTCTAACTTGCCCCAGCCAGCATGCAGTCAGTCGATGGCTCCTTATGGGCTGAGTACGCTACCTTTAAAGCGCATCGGAGTGGAGTATATATAGAATTTCAGTTTATGCAGCGGGATTTGAACCCTGAAGGTTCATACCACTACACCTTCGCCGCATGATGTCCAATTTAACAGCCCATTCCATGCAGAGCACTTCTTCAACTGCAATATTAGGGAGTTTAACAACAACAATGCCATAAGCTAGTGTTTTTTCCAAAGGATTATCGTGTTCTAAAGCATTTTTACTTCGTCAAAACACATAATTTTAAGTTGTGTCAGGACAAAACATTTATAAACATTTATTGAAAGTAGCCCACCAAACCAAGTGAAAGCTAAACCTAAGCACATAAATATGATCTGCATACACACACTATACAGTGTTTGAAATATGTATGTCTTTATTAAGATGGTAAAGTTTCAGGTCAAATAAACAATCGGGACACCTTTCTAAGTAAAATTATATTAGGTCACTGTGGAGCAAAGCAGTGAAATTTCATATCAAGGATAAACACCCAAATTTTACAAGGCATTAGGATATCATGTCCTTAAGTAAGTTGATAACATTTCAGGGCAAATAAACAATTGGAACACCTTTGTATGAAAGTAAAATGTATGTCAAGTCACTGTGGAGGAGAGTAGTGAAAATTCGTATCAAGGATAAACACCCAAACCTTACATGACATTAGGATTTCATGTCCTTATTAAGTTGATAAAGTTTCAGGCCAAATAAACAATTGGAACACCTTTATCAAGGTAAATTTATATATATCAAATCACTGTGGAAGAGAGTAGTGAAATCTCATATCATAACCTTAAGCAAAGGTCAAAAATCATTCCTTCGTAGTGGACGTGAATTGCATAAATATTATACATTATAGCATTATGTACACACCACATTTGATTTGTTTGTTTAAAAACTGTAAACATTTCCACTTGCTGTTGTTGTTATATTCTTACCAAACATAAAAAAATAAGAATTGTAAAAATAAAATGGATAATGATCAGATGATGATTTGACACTACAAAAGTGTAGCCGATAAAGAATTCATATTGTTATACTATATGATATAAAACAAACCTAGAAATTCAGAATTAGATATATTATATACCTCCCAGATGTTGCGTGAACCTTGAAATGAAAGTTGGACATGGTCAATTAGTAATAACAGATTTTTAAACAAATTTGGGCCATTTAATGAGACGAAACCATATTATATCATTTTTTTACCATGATTAATCACTGTTATATCATAGAATTTTCAAAGTTGACCATGTTTAACCAGGTTTTAACTGTGTTATTTGTGTCTATTCAGAATGTCCAAGAAAACTATTAAAGATTTAGAATATAGCAATATTTTGGCAATTCTGTCCCGTACCAAACCTCATTTAGTACTTCTACATTTGGTACTCCCTCTGGACTACACCATCATCTTTAACAGCATATCCCATTTCTTTATTGTTTTATATACCATTGTTTTTATAAGTGTTGTGTCCTGGCACAACTTTAATTTTTGTGTTTTGGCATAGTAAACAATGCTTTAGAACATGATAATCCTAGCCCACCAAACAAACTTTTCTATGAAACACTGACCATTGGCAGACATTTTGTATTTTGGAGAAGCTCCCTCCTCAATATTTTGAGTGATATTTGTATTTCTGTAATTAGGGACGATGGGACACAACCCCTGAATTCGGGATAATCACGAAAAATTCGGGACAGAATCTCTGCTGCTTTGTGAAGGAAGTGATTTTTGAGTAACTATTTTTATACTATTCCAAAAGCCTCTGAAGGAGTATATATATTATTGAGAGAAGGAAAATTGGGTATGAATCAATGCATACCAGAAAATTATCTAGTAGAGCTGAACTGTATAATAAAATTTAACCGTAAATGTCTTAAAAAATCAAGAATTGCAGCTTGATAAATAAAATTGGAAACTTTACCACCATAGTGGGTGAATGTGTTGCTGCCTAGATCAAACAAAACAACAAAGGTAAAAGCGTAGTCGGGCAAAAGAACTAGCCATAAAGCTTGAATTGAGCAGTTAAACAACTGTAGCTAGTCAGTAGTAAACAGGTAAACGTAAACAATTTAGCTATTTAGCTGGCTAAACCCTAGTATTTTTTTTATCTTGTGATACGGGAGTTTTCGGGCCATAACTTTTAATCTTCTGAAGCAAGTGAGATCTACGATGGGGGTTCAAATAATGATATTTATCCAAAGAAGAATGTTTTGCACGGGTTGGCTACCATTTTGTGTTAATTTTTTCAAGCGGGAACGAATCGAGGGGAGAGCCTCGCTGTTTCTCGCTGTTCGGATCCAGACAGAGCCTACAAACGCAGAATTCCAAATATATAATATATAACAACGTTTAAACTTGTAATCCTTCTGTTATTGTCCAGACATATATAGCTATATGTCGTGTTTTTGCGTTTAAGGAATGTCTGCCTGTTTTAAGTATTTTTTTATTTATTATTTTTTTTTTTTTTGGGGGGGGGGGCTTTCTGTTAGCTGGTTAGCTAGGTATGTTAACTCCTGGTTGACGACGGAAGCCAAGCTGTCTGTGTATGCGGTCCATTGCTATATTATTGCCTTGATTAGGAATATTTGTCTTGATGTATTGATGTATATTGCTTTCCCACTGATGTGTCATTTACAGAAATAGCGGACATGACCTCCCGCATTAAGCACAAAAATTACCAAAATTATGGATATTTCAATCGGCTATAACTTGAACTAAACTTTACTCAAATTCCATGAAGTAAACTGTTCTAGAAAGCTGGAACCCTGATCTAAATACAAAAAGAGAAACATATTAAGTTTTGAAAAATTCACCGAGCGATAAACGCTAGCTATTTTTTTAATTTTTTTCGCTACGCGCTGAAAATTCAAATCGACTTGTGTGGACGCCGATAAAAAAGCTACTACGCTAATTTTTTCGGTATAAGAAGCAAAATATGTTGTAGAATAGCACCAGGGTTGGCTCCTTTCACCGATGTTTTATTTACGAAAATAGCGGACATGACCTTCCGTGATTTACAAAAAAAAAAAAAAAAAAAAGTCAAAATTTTAAATATTTCAATCAGCTATAACTTGAACTAAACTTGCTCAAATTCCATGAAGTAAACTGTTCTAGAAAGCTTTTTAAGTGCGATAATTCGGACGCTCTGTCCGAATCTTACCCAACATGTTATATATCATTGGAAATATAATTTGTTCACCTTTCATTTGCTTTTTACCCCATTTAAAAATATTATTTACTTTCTGAGATAAATACTAATTTGTAATGACATGTAAAAAAATCGCTCTGAAAATAGGTCAGGTCCGCCTTAAACACTTGTGTTGAGATAATTACTTATTTGTAATGGCATGTAAGAAAATTGCTCTGAAAATAGGTCAGGTCTGCCCTAAACACCAGTGCTCTGCCCTTGGCTTGGGACGAAACATTTGTCGACGGGCCCCTAAAAAAGGCCATTATTGATATATCCCAGCTGACCTAAGGGCGAGAGAGAGGTCATGGATATCCTTCATGGAAAGTATAAAAAGGGTACGGATATTTGGATGCCAGAGGTAGTGAATGAAATTTGCAATGGTCCATTTTAATGTTAAGTTACTTTATATATATAATGCAATATAAAAGAACAAGATAAATAAAATAATATGATACTTCCGGCGGTGTCCTTAGATAGAGAAAATATGGATGATCAATGGCACAATTGATACATACTAGCGACAGGAATGAAAAGCCATAGTCACAAGAAAGCTGTCTATGGAAAAACCAGTCAGATAAATAGAAGTAAAATCAAAACAGAAAAACAGAAAATGGCCGTGCGAAAGGACGCCCTTTGAACTTTCGCGTTTCAAACCGTGGAATTTATACAGTTGGGTTTGGTGAAAATCAAAGTAGACTTACGGATAGGCATGTTGTGAAAAAGAAAATTGGACAAAGATTAACCTTGGAAAGATAAATGAATTAATTTGAGTTTTTTGACTGTTTATATTGGAGTTCTGCTAATTATTTACTTTTAATTAAGAAAAACTTACTATTTTTGCTTGTGTTTCTTATCTGTATATCTACTATGCTATCTATTCTAACTCACCCACCGAATAGCCGAACAGAGGGAGAAAGGAGAAAAGGAAAGTAATTCTGTGTTTCCGACGTCCAGAAGTTGTTTCCGTGTTTACATCTGCATTCGGTTTCTATTTCCTATTATATTGTTTCTATTCCCCATTATCGCGTTTGTTATTGACTATTGTTCTTGTTAATTTTGGAGTTAAACGAAAAATGTGCAGTAGTCACTTGTTGTTAGTGAAATGAACACTCAGGACGTCATTTTTTGTTGTTTACTTGTGGAGCAAATGGTTTAATTAGAATAACAAAACTGCTTAAGTGTTGGGTTGTTATTTTTATCGAATGATATAGAAACCTCGTCAAATGAATTGGTCACTCTTGCTCACCAGCATCGTGGATCGGATCATCATCCGTGTAAAACCATGTTTGTTTTTACACAACCATGCATGTTTGTTTTTACACGACATGTCTAGCTAGCTAACTATATGTCTGTCAGTTTCTTTTGTTTTGGCCAATATTAAATGTCTGGCAGTTTGTCTATTCATCGCGATGAGTACATGGTCCAACCCTTACCCCTTCTCTCAACCTTCTCATGCGTGGACCTGGTCTATTTTCAGAGCGATTTTTGGCCCATTAAACAAAGTTTGAATGGACTATTGCTATCACTTTGCGGCATCAGCGGACTCTTGCATTTCCTAATAGACCATGTTCTAGCATTTTAAAATTCGTGGTGATATTCTAGAAAGGCTTGCCAAAATTTTTCAATTTCGTCTTATCGGACCCAAGTTTTGGGTAAAAAGGGTCCAAATTGCATTTTTAGGCCAATAGACCGAAAAGGCGTGGTACTATTCTGAGATTTGGTTATGGCATTTTAGGCAATATTACAAGACTGCTGGCCAAATTTATTTTAATTTCGTCAGTTTGAAAAAGAGATTTCTTCAAAAGTGGAGACTTTTTTTTGGAAATTTGATAGTACATTCACCAAAATTATTTTCTCATGATTTTTGTTGACTTAAAATTTTTTTTTATTTTTTTTCACTGTTTATAAGGATTTTGACCAGAATTACATTTGGTCTTAATTTTTTTTTGAAAATTAACTTTTCTATGAGACTTTAACCATGAATCTTTTTTGGCAGCCATTTTGTTGTATTTTGGAGAAGCTTTCTTCTCAATTTTTTGAGATGATAAAAAAAATCAAATATAATTTTTAACATTTCAGGAATTGAAGTCTCCATTTTGATTTTGTGAAGCTTCCTTCTTCAATTTTGAAATAAATATTTTAATGTGTATTTACTTTAGGGCCACTTAATTACCATCATGAGTATAAATGTTTATAACATTATTCATGATTCAAATTAGAAATATAATGACAATGCACAATTCAATAGAGGAAGATTTTTTAATAAAGGAATAAATCGTTTTAAAAATGAATAATCTTCTATTTCATTATTTTTTATTTCTTTTTAATTTTGATAATAGATGATGAGAACCACCTTTACTTTACAAAATTTAGTTACTGCTAATATATACCATGTTTCTATTCATATTGCGTTAATTGCTTAATTGCATAAAAGCACAAGAATTGATTTGGAACTTTTTATTCAGCACAAGTAGATTAAATATTTGAGGAATTTGGGTTACATTGGGTTAGGATGAATGGGCATATTATGTTGTGTGTGCCATCTAATAACGGTCACCAATCGACGTGTGTATGTGCATTTATAATTACTTATGTGACAATTTTTCGTGCTTTATAATATTAACATATGTGCTCTTATAACTTTCTTATAACTTGCACAAATATGTGTGCTTATATAACTTTCAACACATTAATTGCACGACAATTACTCTTGTGCTTCTTGCACAGACGTTATATATATTTAGTACGGAAATCTTTTTGTACTCACAAATTCATTATAACACAACTGTCCTTATAACTTGGTATTTTATTTGGGCAAAAGTATTAGATAACACACACAGTCCTCGTCCTTAAATTCGTTTTGTCTCATGAGAGATCAGTAACCGCCTTAACATCCTACGGAAGACTTGATAATCCCCCCTCCTATTGGATTCGGTCACATTTGCTTCCATCGCTGGACGAAACTCTGTGGGAAAACCTTGCAACTAAAGCAAATGTAGTTGGAAGAGTGCTGTGGTTTAATAATAAATTACATCTATAAGCATCAAACAATAATCAAAATATTTTGATGATTTGCCACTGTTGTAACTTTGCTTCGATTGCCAGGTGATTATAGGTGTCAACCAGTAGTCATGATATTTTTGATGATTCGCCACAGTGTCCTTGAGATTTTCGTTGGTGCATCTTGCAATAGAATCCGGAATAGTAGCAACGTTGTACACATAAAGAGAAAATGATAAGCAAATTATTTCCTTTTTATTAAGGGTGGGCAGGGAGGGAAAATCTATCTCTGCTAGCTGAATGTTTGACAAGAACTGGCCTTGTATATGTTTTGCTTTTATAGCAAACTAGAGATCAGCGAGGCATCTGATGTTTGGTGAAACACATAAAGAGAAAATGATAAGCAAATTATTTCCTTTTTATTAAGGGTGGACAGGGAGGGAAAATCTATTTCTGCTAGCTGAATGTTTGACAAGAACTGGCCTTGTATATGTTTTGCTTTTATAGCAAACTAGAGATCAGCGAGGCA
>JAULBZ010000400.1:0-32033 GCA_032360805.1 Neoturris breviconis
CAGCCGGTCAAGTTGGCTGAAAATATTCTGAAAAATCTCTCTTCCACAGTGATGACCAGCTGTTATTTCGAGCCCTGGTCATCTGTGGTTTTTCATGCATATCATTATTATCATCATACCAAAATTTACCAAACATTTTTCCTCAAATACCAGTGTTTCCTCAGATAATTATTTTATAGGAATTTATCGATAATATTGAATCACAGAGTGAAGATGAAGACGACCCAAATATGATAGATATTGGTAAACAATTTTTTCTGCACAAAAGTATTGCAAACAATTTATATGATTACCAAAGAGAAGGAGTATTATGGTTTTGGAGACTATTTAAAAAGAAACATGGTGGTATACTTGGAGATGATATGGGGTAATCAGTGGTCGAAGAATAAAAATTCACTGTGAAGGAAAGATTTTTGAACATAGCTTCAGACTATATCCTCCACAGTGATTATTTACTTTTATTTTGACCATTGGGGAAAGTATTTTTAAAGGTTGGAATATAAAAAACAGAGCGCAGTGCTCAAAATAGGAGCAAATAATCACTGTGGAGATTTTTTAGCATAGTTTTGGGCTATAATGTCTGAAGCTATATGCAAAATATCTATTCACCCTGATTATTTTTTTTTATTTTGAGCACTGGAGTTTTGTCTAAAAATCTTGCAGTTGTTATGATATATTTCACCTCCGAATTTTACTGTAGTTACATTACCAATTATTATTAGGTCACATAATAATATAATAGCATTAACCCTGCATGAAACCTCTAATATTAAATTTCCACTCTGTTTTAAGTGCCCCCTTCTAATAAACAATCCCTATAAAGTGAAGTGCCTCCCTCTCCCCCTCTCACTTATTGAAAATCAACACGTGTTTTGATATTCTATATTCTAATTTAATTAATAAAACTAATTAATAAAACCTATTCTATATAAATTCTATATAAATCGTCTCCACTGCTGCGAACATTGCCTTTCATTTTTGTAAATATATGAAATAATCATCCCCTGTAATAATAGGGGCATCCCTCAAAAATCTAAAAATATAGTAAGAGCCATTATTACTTATTTGAAATATAAGAGCTATACCATAACAATCATAACAAAATTTCTGTTTAATTTAACTATAGTAGCTGTATTTACAAATAGCTGCTGTCTTATTTAACAGGCTTATCTAAACTCTAAAATCTAGGGGTATGGTGCTATAGAAAGACGGAAATATGAAATAAATAATAAATGTTTGAAAAATGTGCATCAGTTTAAATAATTTTGTAAAGGAGGAAACATATCCTGCGAATTTTGTGCTAAATAGTTCTACTTCATATTTTATAGGCTTGGTAAAACAATTCAAGTGATAGCATTTATGGCTGGAATGTTTGATGCAGAGCTTATAAAACATGTTGTCATTATTGCACCATTATCCATCCTAACGAACTGGGAGAAAGAATTCGGCAAATGGTAAGTGCAGTCTTTGTTTTAGTGTCAAAAACTTATATAACATCAATGGTTTTGTTTCAATGATTAGTTTTTTTATTGAAGAATGCCAATCATTTTTTGACTAAAGGTTGATTTGACCTCAATGTTTACCAATGGAATGTCTTCTTTTTGCCTTTGCAGTGAATGTTTTGCTTAGTAGAAATCTTATTTTTAAATACTCTGCATCACAGGTATTAATTCTTGCATACTTGTTTCAAACACTAGCAGGCCTCTGAATTCACGACGGCCTTCCCCTGTGGAGGAGCATCTTTGAAGACTAATTTGCAGCCAACAACCTGTTTCACCTGTATTCATCCATACGGAATGGAACTTTCCGGATAATGTTACTAACAAGATACACTTTCATTTGGACTATCATATGATGCAGATGATTTAAATAATTATGAAATTGATTTCGTACCTTTAATATTTAATTCACTCGTAACTTTTTTACGACGTGGTCTACATTATTGAAACATGTGTGATGGGTGGACTGTCAACCTCGTTCCCAGGGCTTCTTCTCTCTTGACGTTTAACGCTATGAGAAAAGGAGACATTGACATTCTTTCTCTCCTTTTCTCATAGCGTTAAACGTCAAGAGAAAAAAGCCTTGGGAACGAGGTTGGGTAGACTGTAGTATTACAATCTCCATAAGAAAACCTGAAAAAGCCTGAACTATTTACGAAATCATGGGTGTAGATTCTTCAACATCGATCCCAGAGCTTTTTTGCTATTTATTCCCGTCATAAGGGCAAAGAGCCTAAGCATGGAGGTTGTAGATTCTCAAATTTGGTTACCCAGTGGGCAAAAATCTGTTCAAAGTCTGCAGTAAAGACGTTCGAAAAACGTCGTTCGACGTTGTTCTTGCGTCTTTGCTGCAAACTTTGAACAAGTTTTTGCTCACTGGATACGGACTGAAGCATAATTGATTACCTATAATTTGATCGATTATGATCACTTGGTGCGGAATAATAGACAAAGAATCTTCCATTTTTACGGTACCGAGGATGAAATACTAATCCAAGTAAACCCCTTTCGTCCCATGGTGAACCCGAATTGATAATTTCTTCAGAAATATCTAAAAATGGTGTACTAAGTTTTATTCCAGTATGATCGACAACATGAATTAATCCCCTTTGTTCTCCAATAAACATTCGGTGTGTACCATCATTAGAATGGACAGCCACTAAAGCATTTGCAAAATCGCCGGCAACGGGTTCCACACATAAAGTCACTGTATCATCAGATTCTGGAGTAACAGTATCCTTTCCAAGAAGATCAATATCAGGATAACAATAATTTTTGTCGGATAATTCTGCCCAATCACAAAATTCCGCTGAGGTACTGTTTTTTAAAAAGTTATGAAAGCTATCACTCCTAGCTACCTTTAATAGCAATGGTTTACATTTATCTAGTATCTTCGTACAAAAGTCCCGACACAAACCAGGGAATAGTTCATTTCTTTTATCGAATCTAACCGTGACATTTAATGGTGTTTCGGCATCATATATGTGAGCAGCATATGGATGACAATCCAAACATAATATATCTTTTAGTATTTGTTGACAGCTTTGATCCACAGTGACACTATTTAATGCGTATTTGTAATCTAACTCTAAAGCTTCATCTTTTTCATTTGAACAACAGCTATATGAAGTATACTCAGTACAAAAGTTTAACGATGTAGTCGGTTTGTACGGCGGCCGAAAATCAAGACATTGTGGATGACATTCATACCGAGTATTGATAAGTAACACTGATAAAAAAGTATGAAGTAAAACCTTCATACTCCTGTCAAGAATATCTTACGATTAAGTATAAAAAACTCTCTATTTTTGGATATTGTATTTACGTAACATGATCCTTGTTTTTATTTCACACACACGTCACTAATTACTCCAATGTTTAAGAATGAACTCCACCACAAAGATAACATTACGCGAAAAATGTCGCGTGACGTCAATTTCTATTGATGGAATGTTTTCTAATGGCTTTCGGAGCGAATTTTTCCCCAAGTGGGAATAACCTTTAGTGTTAATATAAAGGCGGATACCCAGCAGGCAAAAACCTGTTCAAAGTCATGCGTCAATCATGTTTTTTTCACGGAGGAGAATTAATCTAAAAAAAGTACTTGGCGATCGAAAAGCCAGATACGATTATTGAAGCTCGTGCAATGTATCAGATGTTATAGGCTAATAAATCAACCTCGTTCCCAGGGCTTCTTGCCTTTAGAGAGGAGAAGCACTGGGAACGAGGTTGGCTAATAAATAACATTATATTGATCCCGAGTAACCATAACAACGAATACTATTTACATATAAATATATATATTGCATAATGCAAACCTGATTGCAACTGCCGGAAACCACCTGTGGAGGAGTGCTTTTTGAGTAATATTCAGTTGAAGACTATACTCATAAAACAACTCCTTCGCAGGTGAATTCCGGCAGTTATATTCAGGCTTGAAATCAGGACCCAGTTGTTCGAAATCCATTTAACGCTAATCTAGGATTAACCCCTGGAGCAAAACTATTAATAAAACATCAAGCTATTGCCCACTGAGTTCATATAAAATTTCCCACTTCTTTAATACAACTTAGTAGAACAGCAAATATAGGATTGAATGCGGAGGAAGACAAGGAGGTGGAATAATTTTGGTGAGAACACTCCAGCCTACGGAAGTTTACTTATTAAATTACTTGGGTGACCTAGAGAGTTTTTCAGCAATCACATTTTGTTGCTTTACTACAATAAAAATTTAAGACGGAAATATGACGCTACAGTAACAATACAATGTCAGAGTGTACTCCCTGCAAACACACGACGTCGGATCAACGTAATTGACGTTGATCCAACAATGTATACCTTCCGACACACGACGTCGTAGCAACATCGCAACAACGTCAAAACGACGTCGTTTTGATGTTGCTATGACGTCATGTGCCGGAAGGGATCCCCACTGGTACTTATTTATATCATTGTAATTTTCTATATTTAAAAATTTGCTTACTCTAAAATACTTTTCAGCCTCGTTCCCAAAGATTCTTCTCTCCTAAACCAAAGATGTACGAGAGACTCACGTACATTTTTGCCTAAACATACCCTAGTGGGCAAAAACTTGTTCAAAGTCAGCAGTAAAGACGCTAAAACAACGTCAAACAACGTTGTTCTTGCGTCTTTACTGTGGACTTTGAACAAGTTCTTGCCCACTGGGACTGTTATATGCAGGAGGTAAAATAACTGCCGGTCATCACTGTGAAGGAGGGATTTTTAGATTATATTCAGGCAATTTCACCGAAAATATTCTGAAAAACCTCTCCTCCACAATGATGGCCGATGGTCATTTTTACCCCTGCAGTAGTGAAGAGGTCCTAAAAATGAAGTCTTGGTTACAAGCCTGAATTTAACTACCGAACATCACCTGCGGTGGAGTGTTTTTTTTTAATAGATTTAAAAACTCTACTCCAGAGGTGAGATTCAACAGGCACTTCCAGGTTTATGTAAGAGATGAAACAACATAAGAATATAAAAAGAATAGAGATATCTTCTCAACTATTTATGCTTATACAAGTATAAAGATGTCATACTTCTCTACGAAGAAGGGTGAATAAACTTGCAATTAACTGGTTTATTCAGTGCAACGTAACCAATCAATTGCAAGAGGTGTCACACTGTACTCTTCTCTCTGTAGTAAATAAATTGGTTTATTTCGCCCTCTGTAGTAAATTCAGTTATTAGGCAGCCTTTAAATGGACCCCTAAACGAATTTCACCCTTAATGATCTTGCAATTGATTGGTTTCTTTGATACGAAGGTAAAACTCATTTAGGGGTCCTCATAAAGGCTGCCTTAGTCTCTTGAGTTAACACAGTTCTGGTCGCTGATGATGAATCGTACTAGATTTCTTAAACATTTTCTGCCGCTCATATAACCTCCTGATATTCAATTTATTTTAGCAGGAATTCCCCTTTAATACTCGTGTTTTAAGGGGGCTAGATTACCAAAATATATAAAAACTATTTTTAATATGTTTGTTAATTTTACCCCCTGAATATACCATAAAGAAGTAAAAAATGCAGTTAAAATAATGTAAAAACGGGTGACCAGTATGAAGTTTTTTAAACATTCATATTCTCCACTGCTCTAAATAACAGCAAATAATCACTGTGGAGGAGATTTATGCTAAACATAAAATCCCTGCTTCACATTATTATTAGCCAGTAGGCAGAAAATCGTTCAAAGTCCGCAGTAAAGACGCTAGAACAACGTCGTTCGACGTTGTTCTAGCGTTTTTACTGCGGACGTTGAACAAGCTTTTTCCCACTGGACATTATCTATTATTTGTTGTTACTTCAAGAAGGAATATAATATAATTGGTGTCAAAATTAGCACAAATGTCTTCCTCAGGAAAGAATACACAAGTAAAGCTGGATTTACACTAGGCAAACAATAAAGCCAAACGAAGACATTCCATTGGCATAAATTGACATTTTCTACCAATGGAATGTCTTCTTTCGGCTTTAGCGTGAAATTTCCCGCCTAGTGTAAATCAGGTGACACTAAGACCCTCTTTTGACGATATTATATATAATTATTTCGATCGGTAGTGTTGTAATGCTGGATGAAATGTCATACTATATTGCGAAATCAGTATTGAAAGACTTCCAATAATCCTAAATAGTGCCTGCGGAGAATAGTACTGAGTCAACTATACTCCAATTTTTCGTTGATATAACACTCCTCTATACAGAGGGTTATCTCATAAAACGCCTGAAACATTTTCAACAGTCGACTCACTAAATATTTCTTCCCATAGTTCATCATCGTTAACTTCAACAACATCATCATCATCGCTGCTACTTACCAGTATTGCTAGATCCTGTTTCTTTTTTACAGGCGTAGGTTTCTTTGTGGGAACGACTGTTTTATTCGGAGCAAGAGGAAGATCACCAAACAGCACACCAGTTTGTGGTTTTTCATTTTTCTTTAGATCTTTTAAACTTGCAGCAAATAATCTAGAGGAGCCAGCACGAGATTTCTTCTCTATTCTTTTGTTACTTTGAACAGCACCTATGACTGTGTTGTTAAGATATCTCTTATTAGGTTGATTTCTCCTCCTGCTTTTCCTACAACAACAGTAATCGAAATAAGAGCAAATAGTCACTGTGGATGAGTCATTTTTAAGCATGTTCAGGCCGAAACTAAGCTCAAAATTCACTTTTTTACAGCTATATAACAAACTATTAGCCCCTAGGCTTTAACAATTTCCGCTTCTTAACAGATTAGCCTATGTGTAACTAGCACGAATACCATACTCCAATGTTTCATCAACATTACCTTCGGAGATGCTTAGCGCTTACCTTCGGGCTTCCTGTGAACAAAGTAAATAAGAGTAAATAAGCGCATATAAGCCTTCCCTTGAGTGAACGAAGAAACGTCGACCGTAGCTAGTGACAGCGGAGATACTCCATTTGTCGCTGGCTCGTTTGTTGTGTAGCACAGTTCATTGACGGCCACGATCGTATGTAAAAAAGACATGTATGTCTTAAAAAATTAACGTTGATGCACCTGGCGCTCATTCACGAAAACACTGTAACCGGGGCGGTCTGTATATGATCGTAAAATCTCATTGGACAAGTCAAAACATAAATTTACGACATATATATTTTCATTGGTAGGCTTTTATATAAACATTTCATCACTTGGTTGCCATTATGTCTCTAAATTTCTCATAGTGGCGTGATCTGTCAAGTGACTAAGTATGTCTGTAAACCAAATTCTCGAAGAACGAAGTTCATAACATCACTATAGCGTCATTATATGACTGCCATTTATGCCTTCAAATTTCACAGGGCGTCACAAGCTGTCATGTGACCAAGTATAAAGATAAAACAACAAAGTGAAGTTCGATTTTCAGAAAACCAATATGACCTCCATATGACGCCACATCAGGACTGCCATTATGCCTCCAAATTTCTCACCAACGTCAGAAGGCCATTACGAAGTGACTATGATGTCATCGCACGGCTGCCATTGTTTTTAAAATTATCGGACAAGTGACCAAATATGAATGTAAACATCGTACTGGAAGTCCAATTTTCGGAAAATCGCTATGACGACAATATAATGCCATAATATGGCTGTCATTATCACATCAAATTTCTTAGGGTGTCGCAAGCAGTCCAGTGCGAGTATGAAGATACAGTACATTAACGACGGGAAGTACGATTTTCATAAAACCAATATGGCGTCACTATGACAATTATGCCTTCAACTTTTTAAAAGTTGGCATAACCTGTCAGTATGCTGGGGTAATAGGTCAACTTGATCTGGGAATGGAGTGGCGCCCTCCCCTACCCTCGTGGTAGAAGCTAATGAAAGTGGAGCCTTGGGGTCGCCTCCGACTGCAGTCGGCCAACTTACTTACTTACTTTATAACCTGTCAAGTGACCAAGTATGAATGTAAACCTAGTACTGGAAGTATGATCTTAAGAATATCATTATGACGTCACTAAGACGTCATCATATAGCTGCCATTATGCCTTCAAATTCTTCAGGGTGTCACAAGCTATCAAGTGGTCCAGTATGAAGATAAACCAACTATAGCATCATATAGCATATATGACGTCACTATGACGTCATCACATAGCTACAATTCTGCCTTTACATTTTTCACAGTGGCATAAGTTATAAAGTGACCGGAATGAATGTAATTCTCGTAACACGATTACAAATATTTTACGGGGATTAATATAACTTGTACTTGGTTTAGTAGCATTAATAATCCCTTCTCGGATTTTTACGAGAAAAAAAGTATTAAAAATTCCAGGAATGTACTTTCCAGATAAAACCATGATTATTGATTTTATCTGGTGAATAAAATAACTACCGGTCATTACTGTGTGGTTGAAAATAGTAATAAAATCTCTCCTCCACAGTGATGACCAACAGTTATTTTAGCAAATACAATGATTTCCTTTTACAATAAAACTGAAAAATACTAGACGAGATTCTTTAAATATTGATATTTTGACCCAGTGAGTACACGACGTCGTAACAACGTCGTTTTGACGCCGCGAGCCGACAGGGATACTAAAATGAAATTTGACCGATACTGTATTAAGTCTACCAAATAAAAAAGCCCTTTTTGTAAAATATTATCTAGAGTGCTGATAAGTAAATCAGATAAATATAATCCGTATCAGTGCAGGATGATGGGAGTCTCATGGGAATGTGTGGGTGGGGTAGGTATGTGTGTGGGTGGGGTGAGTAGAAAAAGTGTTCAATGGAGCTATTCGCATTTATTTATCACTTTGTGCACCACAACGCCGATGTTGTAAGGTAAGCAAAGATGTTGTTGGGAAATACACAAAATAACTTCTTACCATGCAAGAGAACCCATTGTTTCTTCTCTTTCTTTCCCTCTCTTTGCACCTTTAGTCAATTCCTCAACTGCCAACCTAACATAGCAAATAAAAATCTCAATAGAAACAAGATTTCCAAAGAAATCATAGTGCAATGTTGAAAGATACAGTTGAAAACGTCTTTAATGTGGGAAGCAGCCTAAAGCATATACTACGTGCACATATTATACACATAGGTTTATGCATATAGGCTATATTTGTGTGCTATACTAATAGTATTTAAAAACATTTAAAAGCTTAAAAACATGTGACAAAAGATAGTTGTTGCATATACAGTGGACTCTCTATAATTCGACATCCCCTAATTCGAACACCTCCATAATTCGAACAAATTCCGTGGCACGGTGAAAGCAAAATTGTTTAGGTCTACTTCCCCTTATTCGAACACTCCATAATTCGAACGATTTTTAGTCCCCTGAGAGTTTGAATTATAGAGAGTCCACTGTATATGCTTACGATATATATATATATAGGCTATATCTTATGAAAGTACAATATGTATAGGGTAAAAAAAAATTGAAGAAAAAAAAGGTGCATAACTATGGTGATTAAGGTCTAAACAATGGTGATTATGGTTAGGTCTATAACAAATTCAGAAATATTTCCAACTTTCTGATTATTTATGTTTTAGGTTAGCGTGGTCAAAGTTTCATAGAATTCAAATTTTCAAAAGAAATTCTTAGTCTCCACTTTTTGAAAAAATCCCCTTTTCACCAATACTCAGTCTCGAGTCGACCAAATCGAGAGAATAAATTAGTCAGCGGTCTTGTAATATTGTCTTGAATGCCGATGCCAAATTTTAAGACACTACCACACCAGTTCGGTCCATTGAACCAAAAACGCAGTTGGACCCTTTTTGCTCGATACTCAGTCCCGCGGATGAACTCGAAATTTTTGTGAGCTCTTCTGAATTATCGCCTTAAGTCCTGGTACCAATTTCAAAATGGTAGCACTTTAGGAACATGGTCTATAAGAAAGAGTGGCTGCCACCACCATCACAAAGTCATAGCAATAGCCCATACAAACTTTATTTGGTGGGAGGGGGGGGGGGCTAATAAACTAGATACTAGACATTACTGCCGGACATAACCTGTGGAGGAGTATTTGTATTTTTGAGTATAGTTTTCAGCTTAAAAGGTTTCGTTTGAGAATAGTTATATTATTAATAGTAAATTTCATTGCTTTTTATGGTGTAATTTAATGATTCAGAATTCTAAAAACTTTTAATAACACTTAAAAGAATAACAGAATTACAGCAAAAAATTCTACTTCGAAAATATTCTAGACCAAAAAACTTGAATGTGGTCAAACAGAAAATGTTTTTGAAAAAAAATTCCCAAAAGTCCATCCTTACTATTATTTACATTGTTGCGGTCAAAATCTCAGAGAAAATCAAACTTTCAAAAAAAAAATTCCACTTTAGAAAAAAATAGGAGCATTTCCCGTCAATATTCGGTCCCAAGCAATGCAATTGAGAAAATAATTGCCAGTATTTTCGAAGTACTGCCTAGAATACTGACATAAAACTTGAAGATGGTAACACGACTTTTAGGTCCATTAGACCAAAAATCACAATTATAATTACCTAATAGTTGGTTCTGAGTGGATAAAATGGAATTTATTTTTAAGAGATCTAAGTGACCATCTGCAAAATTCGTTACCAGGGGAAGAGTGTTAAGTCAATGATCTTGCGATTGATTAGTTTCTTCACCAATCAATCGCAAGATCATTGACTTAATACTCTTCATCATAGATTAATTTTTCTCAAAATTATTGAACTTTACTTTTTTAAAGCTGCTAAGATATCTGCTTTTGGTAACGAATTTTAGAGATGGCTCCTAACTGACTGTATAACAACTGTATTTCGGATATAGCCAGTGTTATCGCTGTAATAAAATCTGGTGAGACTAGCGATAAATCAAATTATAGGCCTATTAGTATCTTATCATCATTATCTAAAGAAAAACTGCTATCATCGCAGATCACTAAAGAAATGGCAATCTTGCCTAGACAATTCAGGTAGGGTTGGTGCGATACTTATTTATAAAAGCTTTTGATTGCTCTTCCACATGAACTTCTTATTGCTAAGCTAGCTGCATTGGTGGAAGATTTCAATGAGCAAAGATAGGATCAGTATTTAGTAAATTACCTAAGATTCAAGGTTCGATACTGGGACCACTATTATTTAACATCTTTGTAAGCGATTTTTTCTCTCTATCTCATGCAAAGAACAGAAGTTTGTAATTTTACCGATGATAACACATAGTTGCTATTAATATAGTGATTTCCGATCTAGAGATATACATTGTGACAGTAATGGCTAAATGGTTAAGCAGTGTGGTGCTTATAAATCAGAAGTTCCTGGTTCAATACCACCACACCGGGCAGGATTAGGGGTTCATGAGAAAATAGAGTTGCAACTCAAGAAAAAATACTGAAAGTTGAAATGTGACTGAGGGCTCGTTAGAAGCGTCTTATTGAGACAAACATTTTAAAACAATTTTTTCAGTTTTTTTGTAGGTATGGGCCAAAATTTCCTTATTTGGGTATCTTATGCCCAGAACTGATATTTCTCTATATTTTGAGTTTTAAACATGTTTTAATTGCTTTTTAAAAACGTTTGACTCTATTTGGTGGTCTGGACCAACATTTCCTTAACCCTATTAGGGCTGGGCTTTTTAAGGGCTATGTAAGTCTGGGGGGCTGATTCACCCCCTCCTCATGCATAACTTCTGAGACGTTAATGTAATATGTATGAAACTTGATTTTTCAGCTGACATAATATTGTTTTTGCTGACAGGGAACTATTGATTTTAGTAGGAAAATTTAATTTCACTGGTATTTACTGCGAGTATTTAATATCGCAATTTTCTGGTTTCAACATTTTTCGCGGTACTTAAATTCATGATTTTGCCTAAAAATCGCGAAGTTTAATACCCGTCAAATATAATACCATTAATGTATTCTAAAGGTAACTGTAAGACTGGTTTCCACTTTCTTTACTAATGACCATATTTTAAATAAAAGCAAATAATCACTGCGGAGGATGGATTTTTGAACATAGTTTCAAGCTTCAAAGTCTGGAACTATGCTCAAAAATCCCTCCTCCACAATAATTTTTGCTCTTACTTTAAACAAAGAATGATGTCTAATTGCATGTGTATTCTTTGTATCATAACAAAAACCTTCCAGGACTGGAGTAGAAATAATATACAAAAAACTGAAGCTACCGGTATATTCAAAAATCCCTCCTCCACAGTGATTATTCGCTCTTATTTTAAGCGCTGATCCTTTTGTGAATGGCATTCAGTGGTTAAAATAAGAACAAATAATCATTGTGGAGGAGAATTTTTTGAGCATAGCTTCAGGCTACAAATATACTCAAACATGACTGCATGCCATGGTTTTGATACAGAAATCTTTTACCTACACTATTATAGAATTCAAGTAGCATTTTCATCTGTAATTTCTGTTTCTATCCTCAACCCATGCATTTGTTCCACCTCATCTTTTAGAATCTATAAAAAGCATTCTGTACAGAATCGTAAACAGTTAATATTACCTCTTCTAGTTTATCAAATTTCAAGACGGTAAATCGAACTATTTCAGAGTAATTAGACAGTAGCCAAAGAAGTAGAAGCAACATAGTTATGTTTCTCTTTTGACGGGAACTTTATATAGAAAATTAAAGCTTACATTATTTCAGGATGATTAATAATTTTTCTCAATTCATTTTGGGACGATTCAGAACTTTTCTCATAACATTTTGGGACGATTTCGAATTTTTCGAAATTCATTTTGGGATGTCTAAAGGTACATAATCACCTATTTTTGGTCAAAATTTCAATATCTATGTCAAATGGATAAGTGACACACACTGAACATACCCAGAAAGCTTTAGAGTCTAAAAATGTCAAGAAGTGGCAAAACAAGCAAGTCTTTTCTCTGAAAACAGAAAATGTTAGGCCAAACAAGATGGCCGCCACACAGTGAGCATAGAAAATACATAATTTCCTACAACTTCAATCAACTATATCTCCACTAGTAATTCATTCAAATCTTCAGAATGTATGTTACTACAAATATGAACTTTCATCTAGACTATAGAAATAAATCTGACGGAGACTTTGTACCTGAGTAGTATTTCTCAAACCTTATTGAGGTGATTACAAATTTTTTCTCAACCTACTTTTGGATAAATACCAATTCTTCTCAACCCATTGCGGGATAAATTATGACTTTTTCTTAACCCTTATTGAGATGACTAAAATATTTCCTGAAAACTTTTTGGGACGATTAAGAATTTTCTTAATACTTTTTGGAACGTTTAGGAATTTTCTCAAGTTTTCTCTATCCTTTTTGAGATGGAATTTTTCTAAAACCATTTTTGGGATGATTAAGAATTTTACTTCAACCTTCCTGGAATTAATATTTTTTCTCACCCCTTTTTGAGTTGATTATACGATTTTTACAAGCTACAAGTTTATATGCAACCAAGGCTTAGATTTTACCAAAAATCAAACAACTGTTAAAAGCAACTGCTTAGGCTGAAATTTACGGTGGCTCTTCCTTGTACAGTACAATTCTTTAGATGAAAATATAGCAAAAATATGGTTGTTGTTGGTATTTATATATAGGGTATTTTTCTAATGCTAGCATATTTTAGGTGAGGGCCTTCTCAGAAGAGAGTGGAACAAGACTATTACGAATCTGACTTTACTTAAAGAAATTTTCAGTAGACAACACACCAACTGATAAGCAACACTTTTAGGCCGGAATAGTGCAAAAGTTAGGGACCATCTCCAAAATTCGTTACCAGGAGAAGAGTGCTGAATCAATGATCTTGCAATTGATTGGTTTCTTCGTCCCGAATGACTTAACACTCTTCATCATAGGTTTTCTCAAAATTATTGAATTTTACTTTTTTAAGGCTGCTAAGATATCCGCTTTTGGTAACGAATTTTTGAGATGGCTCCTTAAGCAACTCTGATCCTCAGTTTCAATAAGTGGTTGCTCAATAAAAAAGCGTGTATAATTATATTTGAAACACACTATGCTATGAAAAATAACTGTCAGACCTGTCAAACCTGTGAAGGAGTTGTTGTGAATATTCTTTTCAGTTTGTACTTGAAAACTACTCCACCACAGATGATGTCTGGTAGTTAGCAATTATTTTCAGGCTAGTTTGTGGTTTCGGCATGAATTTATTTAAATTACTACCTCTGTTACTAATCTATGTTGTTGCAACATTCTTTTCCCTTTAAAATCAGGTGAGCTGACATACACTTGATACATTGAACCACATCCACCTAAAAATTATATCAAACGAAAACCTGTTCAAAGTCAGCAAAATAAGTTTAAAACAATGTTCTTTGAACGTTGTCCTAACATTATTTTGCTGACTTTGAAAAGTTTTTTGCATTCTTGTGTTTAAAGATTTGAACTCCAGCTCCATTTTTTCTCTCATCAAAATTATATTGCAAATTATTTTATTTTGCTTTTTTCAATAGTTTAGCAGATTTAAAGAAGTTAAAATCAATAAATTTGAGAAAAATTAATTTACGATGAAGTGTAGCCAACGAGCTTATAATTGATTGGTTTCTATGGTGCGATTATTGATTCAGCACCCTGGGAACCAATTTTGGAGATAATACCTAATTAATTTCGCATTTTTGTTTCCCATGCGGTAGTTTTGCACAAGTAGGTTTTTCCTTCACACACTTATAACTGGAAAATATACTTAGGGACTATCTCAAAATTTCGCTCCAAAATCAACTTTTTTGTTAAGGTTAAATCAACTAAAACTGGCAAAATTCAACAAATATAAATCTGTGCAGAAGTGTGTTAGGTCAATGAGCTTGCCTATTGCAAGACTCAGTACTCTTCTCTGTAGACTTTATTTTTGAGACGGTCCCTTTACATATGCTTAATTTTTAGAGGGTTATTAAGGTCATTATGCTTATAGATGGTATGCTTATAAAAAAGGTGTACTTTATTAAAGACATTACTTGTAGGTGCTTCTTTCTTTCATTCAGGATTGGAACTTTCAGAAATTTTTTCGTCAACTATATATACCATAGGTGTCTGCTATAGGTGTCTGCAAGATTCTTTTATTAAAAGAGGATATTCTTCTGTTGAATTATGTATTGTCATTATATATATTACTTTTTTTGCATTGGGAGTCATTATCTTTTTGTAACATTATTTTATTAAAATATCTTCCTCTGTTGAATTGTGTATTGTCATTATATTAAACTAATTCGCACTGGGAGTAATTCTTATTTTAAAAACCAAATTATACTCTTAGTAGTATTTAAATGTTTTACGACCCTAAAGTGGATATAGCATTAATAGTTATTTCAAAATTGAAGAAAGCTTTCCAAAATCAAAATGGGTGCCAAAAAGATTCATGGTCAAAGTCTCATAGAAAAGTTAATTTTCAAAGATTTTCTAAGACCAAGTGTATTTTTGGTCAAATCATTATAAACAGTGAAAAAAATCAAAAAATTTCTAAGTCAACAAAAATCATAAATTGAACATTTTGGTGAATGTGGCCATAGAAATCAAAATTTTATAAGTCAAAATGTGACTCTGGTCAAATCCGGGAAAATGGTCTAATAAAAAAAGCAGGCCGCTGCCGCTGCCAGCGCAAAGTGATAACAATAGCCCATCCAAACTTTGTTTGTTAAGCTAAAAAAAAGATTATTTCTAAATTTGATGTTGATCTATTTATATTATAATTGATCGTAATCAAATTCCGGGAATATAATATTATACAGAAAATGCACCTCTATCTGAATAATTTTGAAGGACGAAATTTCGTGAAATGACTATGTAATTTCAAAAAGTTTGTACATATAAACGTTTGGGAATGAAGCTCTTTTGATTAGGTCCTAAGATAAACTTTCGCAAAAATACCCAAAATTTGCAAAATTTTCTCCCTCAAAAGTTTTTACCCCAGGTTGCTGCTACCTGTGAATTCAGGCTCATTGCAGTGGTCAAAATCAGAGTAAATAATCAGTGGAGAAGGGGGTGTTAGCGTAGGCACAGGATTTTCTAGCCTAAAGCTATGCTCAAAAGTCACTCCTCCACAGTGAATATCTGCTCTTATTTTGAATACAACATTGATTAAATTTTAATGACATTTTTTTATTGTAACTATAACCTGAAATATCTTGTACAGAAACTTCGTGAACTTTCAAATGTTCTTTTAATACATTTGCAATACGAACTTCTCCTTCTGTAACTGCATTTACTGTTGTGAAACTCCTTGAAATATGATAGAGCTGATTTCTTACCAGGACGGATCTCTAAAGAAATTATTAAATTAGTAATTAGTTATTAGTACATAACTACGAACAAAATATTGCTTCAACCCCAGGGTCTTACATTTCCGAAAACCTCTTTATGACAGTCTGACATGCATTGAAAGCGAGATTGTTCACGCATGGATGCGTCTAGTTTTTACTTTGTAACATTGTGGTATCAGGATACATAGATAGATATGATTATTTGGTTGAAAATTGTTTGAAAATTGACCTGTCAATTCAGGCAAGTGGAGGGTCAAATTTACTAATTTCTACTTGCCCGAATCAACTTTCACATGTCACTGACGGTCGAGCAAGTGCTAAGATACACCACTGTTCACTGTAAGGTTGATCATCAATTGTGTGATTTTGATGTAAAGATCGGTAGATCTCAATCCCGTTTCTTATCAATTCTTTTTCAGCAGAAACTACACTTGAACAAAGAGCTTTTGTTACACCACCTATACCATCGGATGGCCCTTGTCTATGACTACTTTAAAAAAAATTCTATCAGCTTTCCTATTTCGTTTAGTGAATAACCAAAAGGCCTTAATGTTCTTAAACTGTGCGCTGCAGTTATCACTAAACTCAATATCATGATTTATTTCAACACCTTTTCATTCATAATATCAGTGAATATGGTTATTGACATATCCTACAAATGAACATTATTTCAAAACTTTTTAAAGACTATGGTACCAACCATAAACTAGTGCTCTCTCTCCTTCCCAGTTGTTTTCAGTAATCAGACTACCTTGCTATCCAAATATGAAAACAAGAAGATGATGGCAGAATGAGAAAACATGACCAGGAAAACATGCTGTGCAAAAAAAACATTATGTAAAAATATGTAAAACTGCAGAAATTTCAGAAACTAGCTAACTTATCATGAACATTAGAAATCGGGATCGGATTTTCTATGCAAAGGTCTAATATTAGGAGGATCCCAATGAAATCGGGATGGTTTGAACTTTGCCTAGTTTTCCACTCTAGCGAAAAAATTTATTCCTGCAAAATATACGACTTTCCTCCTCATGCAAAAATTAATTCCCATAAAAATATTTCATCCACTCCTTTTATAAATTAGTTAAATTCTCCCGAAACACATACAAAAGTTTACTCCCGCAAGAATTTCTTCTCTTAAAAGTTTCTAATTTCTTTAGAGACTTATGGTCTATTGGTCAAGTAGGCGAAAAACATGGGGTAGGTTATGGGGTACCATCAAACTACTGTAAAACAGACAAATATTACTATTTTATAGGTCTGCTACTTTAAGTGGTACTTAATCGAGACTTTTGTTCACTAAAAATCTTTATAATTGCCTGATTTAATGTTTCCAGTTTTTGTGAAAACAAAATAATCCGAACGGCGTCGAAAAGTATCTACCATGTTTTTTGTTTTCTGCACAAGTAATTCACAGTCTAAGAAAAGTCTCTCCTCACAGGGTTTCCAAAAAATATCCGACGGCGCTCTGAGTGTCTACCATGTTTATTGTTAAAAGATTCACTCAATTAAAAAAATCTCTCCATTACAGATACTTTTTAAGCTATGCTGTCAGAGAACTTAACCTAGAAAATATATTTTAAAGTACAAAGGAAACTGAATGAACAGATTTGATGTTCAAAGTTTTATGAAGAACTTTTAGCCAGCTTTCTGCATTATATCAAAGAAGAAAATAATGTTTCTGTTTTTATCGACAGGACCAAACGAGTGTAACATTTGATGCAAAAGAACGCAACATTGTCGTATTCGTTTAGCCACACCAATGCAACCATTAATCGGGTGTGTTGCATCTATCATGCAAAAATTTGGTATTCGTGCCAAAATTTACGCACAGTGCATGCAGTTCGCATTTTACATGAGGTACTCCATGTTTTCTAAATATATCTATTTTATGCAAAAGCTACTTACAAACAGTTTTCTGCTTTGCTGCACCAAGATATTGCTTACTGATGACAGAGCCATTTTATCTAACCTAAAGAAATTAGTATAAGTTATTAGTCTGTTAATAGTATTGTAAAAATGTATTTCCACATTTCCACCGTCAAAACTCAAGCCTGCAAGAAAAAATAGCAAATCAAAGGTACAGCATTGAAAGTAGCCCACCAAACCAAGTAAAAGTTAAACCTAAGCACATAAAATATGATTTGCATACAGACATACGTCAGTGTTTGAAATATGTCTTTAGTTAAGATGGTAAAGTTTCAGGTCAGATCACTGTGGAAGAGAGTAGTGAAAATTCATATCCAGGATACACACCAAATATAAAAAAATTTAATTAAAGCTTATATATAAAATATATTACTGTGCTGGATGAATTGGATACACACATTGTACATCAGAGATAGCATTATGATATTTTCACAGTTTAACACATAAATAAAAACATGGTATCTTTTAGTAATAATAAAATATTGTAAAGGTGGTTGTCATAATCTGTTATTAAAATTAAAAAGAAATAAAGAATAATGAAATAGAAGATTACACACATCCCTAAACGACCAAAGCTGTTAAAAATCGGGAAAATCGATTTCCGACGGCCCCTAAGCCTCCAACTTTGAAGAAATCCTTTATTCGCCTATATTCGGTCCCAAATTGAAGAAATCGAAAAATATTTGGCCAGCGGTCTCGTAAATATTGTCTAGAATGCCATAACCAAATTTCAGGATGGTTACCAGCTTTTACAATGCAAAGTTATTTTGGCAATTGTAAAACTGTAAAAATCTGATTCAACAGAAAATCAACATGATTTAACTGAAAAATCGCAATTTATGTTTTATCGCAACAAAAGCTCTACATGAGTTAATTACTTCTGGTTTTCAGGAGAAGTTAGTTCAACCCCTATGCTCTTATAAAATGTATTTTGATACCTATGTAACTCTGGTGTTGATCTCACCTCACTTCCCCGCATTTTCAATGTATTTACGTCATTCCGATCAATATGTGGTCACACGTCTGGCTTATCGCTGACGATCCAGCGAAGTCAAGGACAACGAAAATACAATTTCTATGGCAAATTAGGCCAGGGGATGCCATTACTGCATGTTGAAATTCGAAAATCACAGTCCCGGGGTTCTAACTTCAAAATAACACTTTTCAACGAGTCATAAAATCTAGCTCATATGTCCTAAAAAAATAAACACACACAGCCGCTTTCTCATATCCTACGACCTCCATAGAAATTTAGAACTTCTAGCACCTTTGTAAGCTCAGCGACAGCAACGACACCTCACCCCCTGTTTTACGTCGTCAATACAAATATTATTTCGTTCTCCCGCGATTTGGTGGCCATGATGTGTTCCCTAACCATGTGACGTAAATATTGAAATATTGCTGGTACCACCGCACGCCTTTTACGTCCATATTGGATAGACCAAAAATGCAATTTTGACCCTTTTTGCCCAAAACTCGAGACCGGGTGAATGAAAGCAAACATTTTGCCAAGCACTTCGGAAAACATTGGGCCATTGCATTTTTCATTCATGACCCCCCTGTGGATGACATGATATTTTAGAAGAAAATTGTTACAGATTTTTGGGTTTTCAGGTGTTTGTGTATCGGATATCCAGTTATTTTATGGTCCTGTATTTTGGATATCCTGCTTCTTTTCGCCATTTAAGTTACGGATATCCTCATCCATGGAGTGAGATTGCTTCGGATATCGTGGGTTGTGAGAAATGTTTATTCGGAACTACAGAAATCGATTGAATTAAATCAACACGTTACGGATATGAAATGGTTTTGTTTGTTTGTATCATGGATTTCCCCACAAAAAATTGGGTGGAAGCCATGGATATCCTGGCTGAACTTTGGGAAAGGGTCACGGATTTTATGGAAATTTTTAAAAGCTAGCTACGGATATCTGGATGTCGTCCACAGGGGGGTCTTGGATGAAATTTGCAATGGCCCAATAGCTGCGAGCACACACACACCCAATCCTCCCTTTATCCCCTTTTGGATTCAGTCAGTCACCATTAGTCTGGTCTGGCAGAGCCAAACTGTGTGGCGAGTTTTGACCTATCTTACCTTACCTATTTAATAATATAGTAAAGACAACTAAATAAGGGAGAGAAAAAATAAAAGGAAGAACAGCATCTCTGGCCATGTTCATCTGCCATTTCCCGCCTCAAAAAGTTGTTTTCATTTTTCCCGCGTTCCCGTTTAACCCGAAATGGCTAGCCTGCACCAACTAGTCGGAGCCTATAGGCTAGTCATCCCGATTTGTTTTTGGCAGCCTTTTTTTTGCCCGAGAAAAAATCAAGGAGACAAGAAGCGTTGGAGGAAACGAGTACATTTGGTAATCATTGGATCTCCAAGGCATCAGAGTGCGCAAGATAATGGCTTGTTCCCAGCCCAACGTCTATTATATTAGCACACTCCTGGTGGTTGACAGGAACATGAAGTCAGTTGCAACAGTTCCGTGTGTTGTGGAAATAGGAAAAATTATTTTGTGTTGTCATTATTTGCGTTGTTTGTTTTTTTGATATAACAAAGTTTTGCACAAAATGTTCTTATCGAACTAAAAGAGACGAAGATAAATTTATGCAAAAAATTGGAATTTCAAATCAGACGAAGCCTTAAGATTTGATTAGCAATACGAACGGAATTGGAACAATTCAGATTTGTAGATTTCCCAGGGCTTCATTTTTTTTCTGTTGATTTTTATCATTTAGGATCTTAGATCTTAGAACTTTTCGCAAATTCAACAAAATTATTCTGTTCTTAGCAGCTTGGTACCCAGGTCAGGCTCTTGGAACAAACTCGAATTTTCGTGCCGTGCCGTTTTAATGCCGCTAATCAATATTTGAGGCTTTTTGTTGATATTGCGAATTTTTGTACAAAGTTCAATTTTTGTGACTGCTTATAATAATCTGCTGCTTTTATAAGGTTAGTAATAAACTTCTAATCTCAGCCGGAAAAAATCTGTTCAAAGTCAGCAAAATAACGTTAGAACCTAACGTTATTTTGTTGACTTTGAACAGGTTTTTGTCGGCTGGGAAGGAAACTAGACGCATCATGCGTAAATCAATGCGTGACTCAGATTATCATGTAGTTGGTCGCAGTTGTTTTGTGGCCAATCTGTGAAATCAAACAAAAGGATAAAAAATAATAAAGCGAAGCATTGGACCATTTTCAACATGTATTTTTCTAGCTAACTCACACGGATTATTGTAAATAATATATTATGAAGTTTTATTTATTTGAGAAAACTGCCTTTAATAAGATAAGCTGACTCCCTTGGCCCAAAAATCTGATGCGCTTATATCTCGACTAATAGTATTACAGCAAAGAACGTCGTTTTCTTATCAAGTATTTTTTTACTAACCCAATAGCAATAATTTTCTTATATCAAGATTTAATTTTACTTATTTTAAGTGCAAAATTCTTGTTAAGAACATTTGGCTTTTAAGCGAAGAACGTCGTTTTCTTATCAACCGCAAATCATGGGACTACTTTACTTAGTTATTGCTTTAAAAATCAGTTTTCTCGGGTATACGTTTTTTTATATAAGAAACCGGTTTATAAGAAACCTAGTACTAGAATCTTAAAAAATTAAGAAACTTTTACTACTACAAATTTTCCTGCTTTTTAGGATAAGAAACTTTTTGGATTGGCATGTTGGTGTTGTTCCGTGGTACAACAAGAAGTTAGACGAATATCGAATTCTTTTTGACGATAAATCTGAGAATTACTTTAAACTTGACGATTTTAATGGAATTGTACTTTTGAGACCAGCGATTTTTTTAGTAAGCTACAAGATGCAATTAAAACATACTTACTCGTTATTATTGTCCATTTTGGTCTCTGTACTTTAATAATATTTGAAAAATTTAAGGAACTCTTTAAGAAACTTTTAGAACTAAAAACCTTCAATTTTGACGTCATAACTAAGAAACTTTTTTACTACTAGGTCCTTCGCTAGGTTTCTTATAAAAGAAAATACATGTATGTACCAAACGGACAGCGTGGAATTAGGAAGCTACTCAGGTAAATGTCAGATTTTTCTTGTCTTTGAGATGTGAATAAAATAAAAAAAAAACTTTTACAAAAAAAAATATTTTTGTATAAAAAATAATAAAAAAATGGAATCACCACAGCAGCAACAGAAAATAACTTGCTTTAATACAGAATATGCTAGTCTGTTAGATGGTTCGCGTTTGTATCATGTAAAACAAGAAAGAGACAAGATTGTGACTAGTTCTTTGAAAGAGTCTGCAAATAATGAATATGATGCTAAGTTAGGACCAAACATTTTGATATGCGGACAGCTAAAAGCTGGTAAAACACACTATATTACTCAAGCGTTAAAAAATAGATTTATTGAAGCGAGTGTCGTGTTTTGGTTTGCTGGGGAAGTATGGAGTGAAGATCAGAAAGCTCAAACCAGTTTACTGTTGAAAAGGAGCGGGATTGATTTGGTTTATTTAGAATGTGATACAATCGAAAATACGATAAAACACATCAATATTGTTGACGAAGTAAGTAGATTAGGAGATCAGGTAAATAAAAAGAAGTGCGTTGTTTTTGATGACATGCAAGATCAAATAATATTAAAGAGTAAAACAACTCAGATGATCTATCAGGTATTGCAGTCTTGGAGACACAGATTGGTGACTACTTGTCTCGTGTTTCAAACATTTAACAACACTGCAAAAATGATCAGCACTATTGCCTTGATGTCCCAAGTTGTATTTCTCAGAATGGGGGTTGCCGAAGGGGTTTTCTATTATTTAAAAAATCTACCCAATAACATTCACCATTTCAGTAATTTAACCTCGCAAGCAACCAATAAGATCATGAGAATATTCTATGCTAGTGTTGTTTTAGACCGGGGGGATTTTAAACACTTATTAATTGACAATGTGGCAGCCAATAAGAATGCCGTATTCAGAAGTGAAACCTTGAACAATGAAACACAAATAGTATATAAATTCAAAAACGCCCAATGCAAGTTCATACCTTACAAATCAAGTCGTAAGAAAGGAGCACAAGGGCGAGAAAAAATATTTGTCATCAATTCAGAGCGAAGACAGCTCAAAGAGTTAGAAGAAAAAAAGAACAAGGAACTTAACTTTTTATTAAATTCTACACTGAATCCATCGTCATTAAGAAAAACGAAAGAACAAATTATTGAAGTTGTTGAATCGAACGACGATAACGATAGTAGTACAGACTACGAGAACAAAGACATAGAACAGCAAGGAGACTCTCTATCACTAGGTGAACAAAACAGCGAAGGAGAAGAATTCGAACAAGATGGTCAACGCAAAGATTTTAAAGAGAATTGGATCGTGCACCACAAAGAAAAAGGTGGACCCAGTCAGGACACCCTTACAAAAATTGCACAAGACTTCCAGAACCTTACATCACCCCAAGAAATAGAAGAGGTATTTTGCATCGTGTTAAATATGCTGCAGACATTCCATAAGGCCCCACCAGACGTTGATCCATACCTAAAAGGTATGATGACTCATGCTGCATTGTTTTTAATGCGCTATCTTATATATCCGATGAATCACTTAGAGTTACTATACAAGTATTCATCAGCAGTGATCACGTGTAAAGAAACGATCAAAAGTGAACACGATCATTGGAACAAATTTTGGAAATTCATATTTGCAGATCTTGAAGCACAAAACAATAAAGGATATAAACAATTTAAATTGGTGGATTCAGTGGACATAAACGGAGTTCTGACGGTAATAAATCCACACTCAAAACCTCTTATGAAGGACCAACATCAATCGAAAGCTCAAAAGCGTAAATCAACCCCTCGAAAATCACCTTATAGTCGCGAGCAAAAGAAGAAAAAACCCGTCAAAGATGAAGGCCTACAACAACAAATCCAACAATGTCAACCTTCTAAAGAACAACAACGATATCCTCCAGAGCAATTAGTGACCATTCAAGAGTTGCAATCTAGTCAATCGCTTCCAACAGAACAACATCTACAGGTGCAATCTATTATGGATTTGCCGTCGATGGCGATTGTAATGCCAAATTTGTCACCAAAGATAATAGATCCACCGATGGTGACACCTTTAGAATTTGGAGAGGATTTTAACGACGATCTTATTGATTTAGATGAACTATTTCAAAGTTGCAAAAGATCCCTCAAAAAGAAAAGAAAGGAGTCTGACAGTTTGAAATATACACCAGCTTCAGCTGCTTTTTTTGCAGACATGGATATATTAGACGTCTACAACAATAGTACCGTGGAAGAAATAAAAAAAAAGATCCAAAATGAATTGGGACAGATGAAACGAGCCAGTTACAACAAAATCACAAGAGCCACACAAACGGCATATAATTTCTTGATGACAGCCCGCAAAAATTCAGGTGTGGCTAAAGACGATGCTTTTCAATTTGTCCTATTTCGAGAATTTTTACGATTGTTTCAACCAGCCAATATTAAAATTGCTCCATTATTGTGCAATCACGAGAAAGTGTATTGTTTAAATCGCATGAAAGAAGTTTTTTCACAAAAGATTCTGGATTTCTTGGGTCAATTGGAAAACGAGTTCTGGAACAAACCTAAGAATCAAAAAGACAAAGAATTCAACGATATAATCGCTAAATGGTTAATAGACAATAAAGACGAATTTAAAACTACATTTTCCAATGAGATCAATAGATTCTGCGAAGTCGATTCAGTATTATTTGCTTCACGTTTGCATGCCATAAATAACAGTAATGGAGCACTACCTCCACAAGTAATAAATTTATACAGTAGTCCAACAGCTGAAGCTGTCAAAATGTAAATAATAAATATATGTAAGACTCGATTTCTCTATAAATGTGAGGTTTTTTTCCCTGATTTCCATACCATTTTTTGAAAGCATTTCAACAACAATGAATCGTGGTGACAATCTATTTGTCAACAGAAACGGAAAAAATCTGTTTGTCAGTCCTTCCGACGTATATAACACATTTGCCCCGAAAAACAACAAAAAGCGACGATATGTACCTTTCAGCACTCCTGCGACGGTCGTGAATGCGTTTGCAAGGACACCAACTTCAGCCACGCTGGACTCAGAACAACAGAAAATGGTAAATGAATTGCGAAAAAATGACTACCTTACTACTCAACTCGCGCAGAATCCAGTTTTCAATGCTCCTTATTCCTACTTTAAAGATAGACCTGCATGGGTGGAAGGTCTGACTCCCAAACAAAATAAGGTGCTTTCATGGACGCAAGATCCAACTGCAAGATTAGTCAAACTGCAGAAAATGTTGAACGAAAACAAGCGGGTGAACTTGGGTGATCCTATAACGTGGCAACAATGGAAGACTCTTTCCGGGGTTCCAAAAACACAAGCTGAAAAAGACATTCAATCATCGAGAAAACCACCTAGAATAGCACCCGATGGTATATTAACTGAACATAGCATTACGTCATCGTTATCATCCTCTAGACCACAATCATCAGGATCCTCAGAAATTGTTGGAGATGGTGGAGGTGTTTGGGAAGATTTACGAGTAAAACTGGAAAACGAAGAAGCCGCTGATACAAAGAGTTACCTTCTCGAACAGAGCACGTTTGGAACGAGTGATCAAGCAGACGCTTTAATGTATTCGACTGAGTTTTTGAGCAATGATGATGTTATGGATTTTCTAGATAGGTTTATAATGCGACCTGATATGCGTGGTAAAATTGAGTATTTCTTCCATTTTTTGACTGATGAAGATATGAGTTATTTGCCAAGAGTATTAAAAATTTATAAGGGTGATTTAAATCACTTCATAGAAGTATTAAGATCTCCTCAAGGTAAAATAACTTACCGTCATCGTAGTGCCATGAATGCTGCAAGCCTTATAATGAACATAGTAAATAGTGTAAAAAGAAAAATAAGCTTGGGATATGATCATACTGGGGTGTTTGCAAGTAGTACTTTGCAAAATTCATCCCTAACCAATATGTATCAACAATGGTTGGACGATAATGAAGGTCGTGCCGACGAATTGGAATTAACTATACAACCATTTGGAAAATTTTTAATTTATTTATTCAATACCCATATGGGTCAAGATTACCTTCAAGCCACATCATATCATTATGATAGCTCAGAACTCGTTTTTGATCGAAAGGCATATTCAGATCCTTCGAATTGGTGTTTATCTCAAATCGAGGCTATTACTACAAATGTAAATTCGAATGATCTTACAGATACCACACTAAATGAAGATGAAACCAATGTGTTTCATCGAATAAATCGAATAGTGTCATCAATATCGTTGATTTTAGAAGATCTCGTTCAGAATGTCTTTAAACGATATTTCATCCATTTTCAAAACGTTTGGAGTGAATACGTTCGCGAAATAAAAGATACATACGTTCATAATAGCATTTTTACATCGGACGAAGTGAACATTATTTTAAATAATCTTATGGAATCGGCTGAAACAGGACTAGATAATCATTATATTACAGAGCTACTAGATTATTTCATATGTTACACCCTGAATACGAATCAGTTTATACCATTATTTGAAAAAACCGACAACAACCTCCGTCAAGTAATGATAGATCCTCTAGAGACGTTGGCTGGAGTTATTTTACAACGGTATGGAGCAACGTTTACACAAGCTAATGATACTTTACACGTCTATTTAAAATATTTTGTACGTTACGTTATGTATTTCCTATATGCTCTACAGTTAATTATTTATTTTAACGCGGATACAGGAGAACGTAGATTTGATGTTTCCGCTACTGAGCATCATTTTGACGATTTGCTACAATTATGGCATAACTCAAAAGAACAACTTAGAGATGGTTTAATAGGCGAACCATCGGCTTTTTCTCATTTCAATAACAAACTTTTAAACAGCTTGTACGTCTTACTGAATGCAAACGAAGAACGTGTCGAAGATGAGTATCAATCGATTTACAAAAGTGAAATACAAGGACGACGAGGAGAAGATGGAGACATTCTTTCCACCAAGAAAAACTTCGTTGAAAAAGCGATTGCCTCCACTTATCATGCTGGTTCTGAGCTGTTTGGTAGCGATACAAACGGTGATGACTACACGCAAAGAGAATCCGACAATATCGACGGATCCGTTATTAGTAAAACAGAACACCCTCTTGAGGAGAATTATGCAGGCAACTATTTTGATCCCTTTGAAGTCAAACAAAATGTCACACCAATACTCGATTATAGATACCCCAACGATGAATCCGATACAGGGATGGAAGTTGAAAGATTTGCAACGTCTACTCCTGGAGTTGGACCGTTTGGAGAAACAAATACAATTGCAACGCGACTCAAACAAAGAAAAATTGGAGAAAGGTTCATTGAAAGAGCTCCAACGTTCCCTCTTGCAAACAACGAAGTCGGTTATACCAACGCTCCCTCCACGTCTAACGTATTCAATGATTTCACTGACGCCCCACCCACACATCACAGAAGATCCTACCGACAGCAACAAAGACACGATGACGACGAAGAAACATTAATGTCTATATCAAAAGAAGAAAAATTTAAAAGAGATTCTCCGATTGGATTTTTCAGTCCGCAACCAGATAGTGATTCTGATGAGAACGAAGAAGAAGAAGAAGAAGACGACGAAGGCGAAAGCTCATCATCTTCTTCAGATATTGAATGTAACGATTATTAATTAAAAAAACAATCGGTTAAATAAAAAAGTTGTAAAATGAATAAAAAAAAAAAAATAAAAAAAAAAAAATATTTTTCCCAAAAAAATCTCAATGACTACCTGTCCCCTCAATTTTTTAATCCGCGAAGTATTTTTTTTTTAAAATCAAAAAAATATTTTTTGGATTTATTTTTTACTAAAAATGGTTTAAAAGATTTTTTTTCGTCAAAAGAGCCCGGCGACGTAACATTACAAACATTATGGAAACAATTAGACAAATCCGAAAACGCTTTACAAGACAAAAATCTGTTAAAGACTTGGTACGAAAAATTTAAAGATAAAGATCGTTCGATAGAGGACGTTGAAGATCGCCCACAAGATGTACGCGTGTACAGAACTCACAGATTAAAAGTGTCAAATCCAAATATATTCCTACAAGGAGATCTCATGATGGTACATCATCTAAATCCCGACCAGCGTAATAATCGCTTTAAGTATTTGCTAGTGTTAGTCGATATGTTTAGTACAAAAAAGTTCCTAATTCCAACAAAAACCAAAAAAGCTTTAGAAATTGCTAACATTTTGGACGATTTTTTCACGAAAAACAAATTCAAATACTTTCAAACTGATCGGGGAGGTGAATTCGTAAATGCTCCCGTCAAAAATGTACTACGAAGAAATGGTGTAAAATTGTATCATACAAATACGACACAAAAAGCATACATGGCAGAAAGAGCTATTCGGGAAATTAAACGATTTTATAACCAATTACATCAGAACGACATGCTGCAAGATTTTCTTCAAAACGTGTTTGAAAATAAATATAATCGAGACGATTGGAGTGGTGGAATACCATTTTTAGAAAATTATTTAAATGAAAAAGTGCACAGTCGATTAAAATTCACCCCAAATGCACTAAGTGAAAGTACCGATCATAAACCACATTTAGAAAAAGGTAAAGTTATTTTGAGGAGGATGGCTGCTGGCATTAATTCTGACAACAATAGAAGATATCATTTCAAAACACATTATGTTCGATATCCTTTTACACAAAGAAATTACAAAACATTTACTTATGATCTATCAATTGGGACTATAGTGCGCATTTCTAAAATACGCTTAAAGGGCACTACTGTAGCTAGTCCGTTTTTGAAACCTTCCACAGCTGGTTCTACATGGAGTGACGACAAATATAAGATTATTAATAAACGGTCACGTTTCGTGTCAGAACCATTCCGACTGTATCAAGTGCAAAATATCGTCACTGGTAAATACATAAATGATTGGTTTTACAGGGAAGAGCTCAAAGTGGAAAGAACGACAAAGATTCGTCAATACTATATGGACAAGAATAAATACGATAGCTTCATGAGAATAGAACGATTAAGACAATCACACAGATTTTAAAAATGGCGATACCTGAAATGTTCAACAAAAAAATATTAAGAAGACTGACAAGAGATAATCCATATTATAACAACATTCGAACATACTACTTTTCACAATTAGGTAAAGATGACCCCTGGAAAGGTGATTTTAATATGGTATTTGGAGAGAATAAAGAAGTGCAGGAATATTTCTCTACTGAGGGGCATTTCAAACTTCAACAAATGGATATTCCCACAAAGGTGGTGACAGCCGAAAATTATAACATTCTTGCTGATTTTTTAAAAGTACATGTACAAACGCTAGCTAAAATGAAATTATTTGATAAACAAATTGGCAATTTTTTTGATATCACTCTCTACCCTTACTATGTCTCGTATTATTTTAAAGAAAATGAGCCCTCAAAATTTAAAATAAAAGATCAAGGGAATGCAGAATTTGACAAGTATAACGTTAGTGAGACAACCGCGTCGCTTCTTTTTGCAAAAACGCAAAGTGATCAGATTGGAATGACATACATTGACAAGACAGACAGTTTAAAACTTCAACAAAATTGCGTACCATATTCGAAAGAAAGCAAAACGCCAACAGTGCTAGCCAATTGGAGTGATTGTCTGATAAACATTGCAAAGAATGGAGAAAACAGACAACTCGCTATAAACGACGAGAAGCTCTACGGAACTCATTTTTTTGCGAACAAATTAAAAATGGATTATAAGGATAAAATACCCCTTCTCTATCTTACACCGTATATTAATAAAAGTCAAAGCAACGAAATCTTGTTTGATATTGGAAAATCAGTAGGACGTGAATACACTAGCCTATGGTATATCCTAGATATGAATGACAAAAACAAGTCAACATTTGGAATAGTATCATACAATTACACATACGATAAAAATATTATGCCATCCTATGATATATTCAAAAGTCGAAACAATTTCAATGACACGAAATCAACTATGGGGAATTTGTTTGCAAATATGCATAATTATTTTGTAAGGTTAAATAAATTAAATCGCCTGTCCTTTTTATTCATATATACGATACTTGTGCAAACTCCTGACGATTATAAAAATCATCCGACTTACAAAAAATTCGTAAATGTTTCGCAAATACCAAGCACTTATCAGCACTCATTTCGTATATTAATACTTTACGTTTTTTCACCATCAAAAAGACACAATTCAATAGGTAGTGAATACCCAATCATAGACGTTGATCGGGTGGTTATATTACAATGGTTAAAAAAAAAAGTGGAGAATAAACACTTAGACTACATAAGGATACCAAAATACGCTGAAAAAGAATTTTTGGATATTTTTCAATCAGTTGGAGGTGTTCGCATAACTACGGATAACCCCTTAAAATACGCCATTGATTCTCCATATTCTAAACATATCTCGTGTGATATGCTCAAAATGGGATTCCAGATTCAACACAAAAATGCATTGTGGAAAAGTCTGATAACGTCAACTACAAATCTATGGCAAGCCGACAGTTTAATCCCCTTTTTTATGCCTAGTATATGCACTGAACGATGCGCTTGGATTCCCATAGTAAGTAAAAATTACAAGAAGGCTTATCCACCAACACCATTACTTGATGAATTTCCGTCAAATTTTGATCAATATCAAACTGGAAAAGCAACACCTGAATATGCAATAAAACCAGATCCAAACTCAAACGGTTATATTTGTGTGAAAAATGACGTGAAAACTGCAGGTGTTAAATTGACATCATACACAGTCTCTCAAAGAGCAAGAGAATTCAACGTTCATTATTTACATAACCTTGAATTGCTACTGTATTCTGACTGGACAGAGAAGATATTGCACACACAAGACAATAAATACTATTCGTATATCGACACGTTTAATGCTCCAAAACATTGGAAAAGTAGTAAAGACAAAGATGATCATTATGAAAGGATTTTTGGAAGAACATATAGGGTTATAAGAACAGAATATTTACGCGATTTAACTCTAAAATTTGAAAGGTTGAACAAAAAGCACATTATTTCTTTAAAATTCAATAAAGATGAGAAACCAGTTCCACTACCATTCAAAAATGTGATAGTGCACTTATCGAATGATCACAAACTTGTTCCTCGATTGGATACGATGTCTCATAGAAGCATTACTATCAAAATTAATACAGAACAAGAAGGCAACAACAGCGCCATTCATTGTCGTATAGAACAAGATAAGATAAGAGAGTTTGTAACAAAACTAAATTTGAATTATTATTCAGACAATTTATTCGCAACTGTGCAAAGTATATTGATGCCAACAGCGATTAAAGATCATAAGCGTGTTGATCTCATATTTGTATGTTCTCCAGATTTACAAACAAATCCGACGTATTATCACGATAATAAACCACTACCTGTAATAGGTACGATTGACGTAAAAAATCCAAACCTTCACAACAAAATCGATACAAACGAGTCAATAAGCGTCAAGTTCAGCACAGATCCTGAGAATACAGAAGGACATTACGCTCGGGCATTTAAATTAGATGACATAAATAGACTATCACAGTTCACAATATATTTAATCGATCAAAATCTAAGCGAAATTAATTTTCAAAACACAAAGTTTGTATTGACAGTGGATTTACTGCTTGAAAACGTAAGAACTAACTAAATGGCAGATGTAATAGAAAGCATCCAAAATCGATATCAAAGCCTCATGGAACAAAAACTGATGAATCAGCAAAATCAACTTCGACAAACTCACAACTATCAACAAATGATTCAACAACAACAAAGCCATTTACAACAAGAGCAACAAGACAAGAAACTAAAACAATCCACAAAACAATCATCTGAATACGATAATT